>SZWC01006291.1:87734-109085 GCA_023375785.1 Penium margaritaceum | reverse complement strand
CCGGCACCGCCGGCAATCCAATCAACCGCGTTGCGCATGTTGCGGTTGCGTGACGCGGTTGCGTCACGGAACCGCAAGTTCAAATGCGCAAACCCACGCAACTTCCGTGGGTTTGTGCATTTTATATTTCTGCCGTCAATCTTGCAAGATTGACGGCTGCATAGTTACCTGCCGTCCATCTCGCTTGGACTGCCAGCAGGAGAAGGAATTGCTCTCGTGAATAATGGCATAACGTTCTCCTACATTTGTAACGCGTTACCGGTATTACAGGAAAATTATATCCTTGTGTAGGGTGTTACCGCGGTAATGTACTGCGGTACAGTACCGCGGTACAAAAGAGGGGTACCCTGGGAGGTCGGTAACGATACCGTACCGGTACCGAAAAAAATACCGTACCGCGGTATTGACAATACCGCGGTACAAAATCACGGTATACCACGGTACCGGTAATACCGCCATCAGCCCTGGCTGCAGAACAACTGCAGGAGGTCCGAGATAACATCCACGACGCTGGGGCAGTCGTCGGTCAGCTCCGAGAAGGTGGTCCACCACCTGCCTGTCGGTGTCTCCGGGATCCGCATCCGGGACCATGTCGTCGCGCTCTCCTGTACCGCTGCTCTCCTTGCCGTCGCTCGTGACAGGTGGAAGCCACACACACCAACACCCCCCCTGGCTGACACAACTGTCAACATAACGATGTCTGAGCGAAGGCAAGAGATGATGGCTCAGGCAACCAATCATAGCGAGCACTGATCAAACATAGCACAACACAGGGTCTCCTTGTGACAATGGTGCATCCCACCAAATGCCCGGGTCTCGACCATGCACGAAGTGAATCACACACCTACGTGTCAAACATCATGCAAGAGAGACAAAGAAACAAGGTCTCATCGTGACCCCGGAAAATGTCTCCGGGTGTCCGGGTCTCGACCATGCATGGATCATACATAACAGATGTAGGCAATGGGTCTCCACGTTGTAGTTACCCAGAAGTTTCCTAGGCTGAATGTGTGAGAGCAAGCAATCACGTGCACAAGCTACACAACGCCATGGATGCGGAAAGCTTGCGTTCATTAACTCCGGTACAACCAAGACAAGTGAGTGGGAGGGGGAGCGAGAGAGAGTTAGCATCCGGTGAGCGTGCGCTCGCCACGGGCATCACACCCAAGCGAGCACAAGCCGCCACCTGGGGGTCGAGCCCGACCGCTCGGCATAAAACCGAGACAGCCGCTGCTCACCAGTGCGCGGGTGAACCCGGTACGGTGGCCCCCTAAGGATCAGCACCCGGGAAATGCAGCTCCCCCAGAGAACACTCAAGGCAAGCAACATGATGCAGGGCACGACAGTGAGAAATGTACGGGCCCTAGCATCTACCGCATCTCAGAGTCAAGAGAATCAAAGAGGATCAGGCAATGACCGAATGTGTTTCAAGAGTTGTCTCTGGGTTCAGCAGCAGCAGCAGCACGAGAACGTCCATGCCTCCTGCCAGGGCTGACACGCCTGTAGCTTTCCCAGGTAGAGCCATTGTTAGTCAATGTGTACAGATGTGTGCAATATATGTGGAGACAAGAGGTCACAGAGTTGTGAGTGCCCAACGAACTTCAACACTCCCCCATGACCCGCAGACAACATTCCACACACCCATGAACACCATAAGGGAATCACGAGAGGTGACGGGGACATATTGGACCAAATCAGCCTGGATCATGTGGACAGATAAGACCAACAGAGTGAACAACACCTTTGAACACATTACAACTGAGGGCCTTCGTGAGAAAGTCAGCTCTCTAAGACCGTGTGTTCACCCAAGTGACATGGACTATGCCAGCAACAATGCACTCGCGAACAAAATGATGCTCCACATTGATGTGCTTGGTGCGTGAATGATGCATGCCACTGTTTTCAGTAATGGCTTTTGTGCTTTGGTTATCACAGTGCAGCGTGATGGAACGGATGGGTACACGCAATCACTGCAACAGACGACATAGCAAGACAACCTCACATGTGCCAGGAAACTGCAGCGCCACCGACAAGAAAGATGTAGCCTGTTCGGCTGCGAGCATCAGAGTCATGTGCCCAGTCACTGTCCATGAAGCCGTCAACGACATTCGAGGGCTGTGCACGAAAGTACAGGCCGATGCGGGGGGTGGAGAGGACATAACGCACCACCTGCAACGTTGCCTCAAGATGACGCTCACGGGGGCACTGGGAGAACTGGGAAAGGAAATTCACAGCGAATTCCACGTCTGCACGAGTGGTTGTGGCAAGATACATCAAAGACCCAATGACACAGAGGTAATCCGTCACATCAACCACCTCCCCCAGTGTGGACATGTCTCGTGACTTCAGTAAGGACTGACCAGTGGGTGTCATGGGAGTGGACGTAGTGGGGATGGATGTGAGAAGCGGGGAAAATCGCTCCCCCAAGCTGCGTACATATGCAGCCTGATGGACGTACAAAGTGCGACGTCCCCGGTCTCGTTCCAGCTCCATGCCAAGAAAGACTCGAGCCGGTCCAAGATCCTTCATCTTGTATGTTTCCTGAAGAAGCGCCTTTGCTGCTGCGACAGAGGCAGAATCAGGAGAGGCAATGACAAGGTCATCTACGTAGACAAGGATGGCGACAAGTGGCTTGGTGGGGCCACTGAGGAACAACGCTGGATCCATCCTGCTCCGTCTGTATCCTCCCTTTTCAAGGGTCGCTGTGATTTCTTGGTTCCAACACCGTGGGGACTGTTTTAGCCCATAGAGGGCCTTGCGCAAGCGCCACACCCGGTTCGTTCCATCTGAGAAGCCAGGTGGCTGCACCATGTAAATCTCCTCATCCAACCTACCATGGAGGAAGGCATTGTTAACATCCATCTGCTCGAGCTCCCAGTCATGCTGAGCAACCAGGCTCAAGAGAGCCCTGGCCATGGTGTATCGACCAACTGGGGCAAGGGTCTCGTCAAAGTCGACACCAGGGATCTGAGAGAACCCCTTTGTGGTGAGACGCGCCTTGTAACGTTCAACAGTGTTGTCAGGGTTCAGCTTATGATGATACAACCACTTGGCCGCAACTGCCTTGCGACCCGGTGGGAGATCAACAAGCTCGTATACCTTATGCTCAAAAAGTGCATCAAGTTCAGCCTTCATGGCCTTCTCCCAAAGAGAGGAGTCAGAGGCCGTGCGCGCAGTTTACACATTCAGAGGCTCAGGAGGTAGAGGGGAGAGCCCAGCGGCAGTAAAGCACGATGCAACGTATCCAGCCACAGATGAGGACAGAGCTGAATGGAACTCATCCTCAACAAGGGAGTACCCCAGTGCAGTGCTGGGGTGGATGATAGATGCAACAGTGGACAGAGAGGAGATAGCAAGGCCGAGGGCCCGGAGACCAGGGTCACCAGAGACCAGTGGATGTGACTGAGAGGGAAGTGCACGGAGGCGCCCGCCACGAGTGTAGGGTGACACCGGTGGAATGGACGGTGCACGCAAGGAGGCGGAAGAAACATCAGGGCGTGACTGCACGGCCGGAGGTGGGGAGACCGCAGGATCAGATTGTGGAGAGAGAGCACGTGGCGGGGAGACAACACCAGGTGGGGAGACGGAAGATGCAGGTGAGACAGCATCAGGCGAAGAAGGAGGCGACCGGTGAGAGGGTGTAGTGAGAGGGGCAGGCGATACAGAGGGCGAAGAGGTCTGAGAAGGAGAGGAGGGCAAGGCCAAACTCGGTGCAGTGGACTGTTGAGTTTTGTCCCTCTGCGGGTGTGTGTGTGTGTGTGTGTGTGTGTGTGTGTGTGTGTGTGTATGCGCGGCAAGACGGGAATAGGGCCGTCGCTGTGTGCTATTTGGGCCAATGACCTCCTGCAGTTGGTTGCGTGGCGAGACTGGTGGACGCTGGGTCCGAGTTCAGGTCCGATCGCGGCCGGGCCTCTGCCGTCACGTGGATAGCCACCGGGGATGACCACGTCATGTGGAAGTCCCAGGTTCAACCCCGCTGGCTTAGTAAACTTGTAGGATGGCTTATCGCCTGATTGAGAGAGGATGGTGCCCTGTACCCCATAGTCTAGATTTTGGGTGGTATGACTCTAGGTAGGCCAACCTTGGCAGAACACTAATGTCGCTTGAGTGGTCATTGTCCTTTCGGACCTTGACTTTAATGACCTTCCACGCCCCAGCGGCTGTGCCTTGCTTTCCATCATGGCATCAGAGCTAGGTTGAGAGGCCTGCGCGACAGCTTGTCTCCAGCCCCTCCACAGCCCTTGGTCCTTTGCCCCGCGGCCCTGCCCTTGGCCGCTGACCCTCGACCCTCACTTCCGCGTGAGCGTGGCCCACATCCTCGTCCCTGGGCCTCGTCCCTGGGCCTCGTCCCTCGGCCCACGACCTCGCTCTTGCCGTTCAACCTGGACGGGCGGGCTCTGTTCTGTCCTGGCCCTCGTCCGCCTCCCTCGGCCTTCGACCTTGCGGCTGGCCGCGTCCTTCCCATATCCTCCGCACCCCTCGCCTCAAGCCTCGTCCTTACCTCGCTCTTCACCCCTCGCCCTTAACTCTGCCTCGCCCTAGCCTCTGGTCGACCCAAGTCTCGCGGCCCTGGCCTCTGGCCGCCACTCTCCACTCTCGTCCTGCGACCTTCGACCTTGACGATTGCGGGGTTCGTCCTTGTGACGGCTGTAACTCCAGCCTTCCTTCCGTTCGTCCCTCCGCCAAGTCTTGTTTTTGCAGCCATATTTTAAGCGCGCCCGCATCGTTTGCGGAATCTCACGGCGGAGTCGTAGCAGACTCACCTTTTGTGCGACGGCGCACTGCTTCGGGTCCCCACCCACACATCTTTTCTTTTGGGGGGGGGGGTGACCATATACCCATCGATTTCGTGTATAAGCCTCCCATATCCAGTGACCGCTCTTTAACAAAGCCATATCCAGCGAGCAAGCACTTTAACAACGAAACATCCACCGGTCGCAGAAAAACAACGACGTATAAAAAAAAAGGCGCGCGAACACCATGCCGTCGCTGCATGAAATGCAGCTTCGGATGGATGACGTCATCACGCCCCTTGAACAATCACAAACCCCACGTTTGAGGTGTTTGTGATTGTTCGAGGGGGGGGGGGGTTTGCGTGGGGTTTGCGTGAGGGGTCCGAGACACCCAATGCGTTGAAAGGGCATCTGCTGGGCCCCGCTACCGCGGGGCCCAGCAGATGCCCGCGCAAAAAAATAAAACCCTCAACCCCGAATGTAATTCGGGGTTGGGTTTGAAGGTGTTTGTCTCGTAAACCTAAGGTTTTTTGTGTGCCATAAAAAAATGGCACACAAAAAACCTTAGGTTTCCCGTTTCTCTGTTTTGCGCGGGCTCCGCGCGCGCAAAACATAGAAAACCCTAAATCGTAAAAGGGGGTTTGCGCGTCGAAAAAAATTAGAAAAAATGGGTCATCGCTCGATTGCGATCTCGCGAGGGAGCGAGGGTCGCGATCGAGCGACGGTCACATGACCCTCCTCGCCATGCTCGATCAGCGACGCATGTCGCTGATCGAGCATGGCGAGGGACGAGGATACCTCGTTCTTATATTTTAAAGTGCTGGATATGGGGGACATAAAATTCCGCATTTGGATATGGGAGGGTCCGCCCTTCGGGAATGTGGATATTAGAGCTATTTCGCCCTTTCTTTTGTCCACCAGCCACCATGTCCATTTTTGACCAGAGCCTAGCGAGCCAGGCTGCCGACCGCGAGGGTCGGCCTGCTGATTGCCTCTCAGCTGCACCGAAGTTCACCGACAACCTCAACTACAAGCGATGGTCCACGCTCTTCATCGACTGGGCCAAGGACGTCCGCATCTGGCACTTCTTCAACCCAAAATCCACCGGTCGCCTTCCACCTGAGGAAGCATCCCGTGCCGTTCGCCTCCTCAAGCGCCTCGTCCCTACGAAGCATCTTCTTCCTCTGCAGCGCTTTGCCGGAGTCGATGCCGAGGACGTCGGAAGTGGCGATGAGGGGGAAGAGGGAGAGAACACCGGTGCAACGGAACGACCTGCCCAGCCTCGGGAGGCATGGCTGTATCTACAAAACAGCTATGTCTTTGTGTCTCAGGCTGATGGTGAGCGACTCCAGCGAGATCTTCTCAACATCCGAATGCGTCGAGGAGAGGCTATCGAATCATACTGGAACCGCGGCCTCATGATGAACGTCGACTTGGAGGTCTACCACCTCGAGATGTCGGAATGGGCGTTTGCCACGCATATGGTGGGACGTCTTGGTCCGAGCTGGCGGAGCGTCATGGAGCTCATGCGCTCCAACATGGCTCATCTGCGCCACACCAATCAGATTCTCAACTACACTTACGCACAGCTAAGGGTGCAAGAGGCGGACAACCGCTTTGACGCTGACTTTGAGGAGGATCCATCTACCGGCGCTGCGGCCATTGCGGCCGTGACGACGGGGGGCAGGACCTTGCAAGGAGCTACAGCCAACAGCAGCGGTCGCGGACAGGGGGGAGGCGGCCGTGCTGGAGGCGGAATTGGCGGGCAGACCACATGCTACAACTTCTAGCAGCCTGGCCATCGCCACAAGCACTGCCCTCATCCTCCTCAGCCAGGACGTGAGGACCGCATTCGTGATGCACGCGAACGCTGGGAAAGGAGACAGCAATAGCAGCAGTTGCAGCCACAGCAGCAGTACCGCCCACAGCTCCAGCACCAGCCCCCGCAGCAGCATCAGGGTGGCCGTGCGTACGTTGTTGAGCCAGCACCTGCCGAGCCGGATGCACCACAGGGATGGGAGTGGCTGGGCGGAGCACCAGCCGCGGGAGCCGAGGCTCCACCTCGCGATGCACGTGCTCAAGGTCGTGACTACGCAAACTAGCAAGCCGCCTTCGAGCGCCTCCTTGATGAGATGGCTGAACTTTGCGCCAACTTGGCCAACCAGGTGTTGGGAAAGGAGCCATCCGGCTCAATTCCAGGTCCACAGGAGCAAGTTCCAGGAAACGTTCAGATGCCTGCTCCGATTGTCGATCCGTCTTCACCAGGTGGCAAATTATCTACAGTCCAAGTTTCAGGCCGATCCAACGGTCGGATTGGGAGATATGAATTTTCGAAGTTTTGGGGGTCATGGACCGCCGATGTCTGGGTGGCCATGAGTGATGGCTCCATGCCTTAGCCTGAGAAAAGAAAAAGGCAAGAGATCCAGGGTCAAGACCTAATGGGAGAAATATCCAAAAAGGTCCTTGGTCTTAGGATTGCCTTGTCAGAGTGTGCTNGGCACGCCGCTGGAGACGCGGCAGTACCTCGTGAGCTTCAGTGGAGAAGCAGATGCAGCTGAGCGGCAGAAGTACCAGAGCGCCGTCGGCAGTCTTATGTACCTGATGGTGGCAACCAGGCCTGACCTCGCACAGACTGTGAGCGCTGTGAGCCAGTACATGGCGAATCCCGGACCTGAGCACCAGAAGGCAGTGAAGCGGATCTTCCGCTACCTTGCTGGAACCATCAACGTCGGCATCACCTACAACGGCAACGACAACAGCATCATTGGCTACACAGATGCAGATTGGGCTTCAAATCCTGAGACCCGCAAGTCCATCTCTGGACATGTGTTTCTCATGAATGGAGGTGCCATCAGCTGGTGCAGCAAGCGATAGGTGGTCGTGGCCACCTCGAGTATAGAAGCTGAGTACGTATCTCTCAGCTTTGGAGCCAAGGAAGCAGTTTGGCTCCAGCGTCTCATGGCGGAGATGAGTGGGAGTGTAGCAGTTCCAGTTCCTGTGCGCGTCGACAACCAGAGCGCAATCGCACTCGCCAAGAATCCTGAGCACCATGCACGCACCAAGCACATTGACATCGCATATCACTTCATCAGGCACATGGTGCAGGAGGGTGCTATTAAGCTGGAGTTTACTCCAACCAGCAGGCAGGTCGCTGATTTCTGCACTATGCCAGTGACCCGTGAGAAGCAGCAGTTCTGCATGAAGGCATGTGGACTCAGCCCACTCTGACTGCGGCAAAGTGGGAGATTGTTGGGAAAGGAGCCATCCGGCTCAGTTTCAGGTCCACAGGAGCAAGTTCCAGGAAACTTCCAGATGCCTGCTCCGATCGTCGATCCGTCTTCACAATTGGACAGGTGGCAAATTATCTACGGTCCAAGTTTCAGGCCGATCCAACGGTCGGATTGGGAGATATGAATTTTCGAAGTTTCAGGGGTCATGGACCGCCGATGTCTGGGTGGCCATGGACGATGGCTCCATGCCTTAGCCTGAGAAAAGAAAAAGGCAAGAGGTACAGGGTCAAGACCTGATGGGAGAAATATCCAAAAAGGTCCTTGGTCTTAGGATTGCCTTGTCAGAGTGTGCTGACTAGGATAAAGGTACCTCTCCTTACTTTTTAGGTGAGGTGAGATCCTTGTGTGCTAGCCATGGACACATGGCGATTCTCCATGAGTTTGTGGGTGATGTGACCACTAGGAGTGTGCCATGAGAGCATTCTCTAGCTCTCTAGGTCGTGTGTGACTGGTCAGCCTGATTGTTAGGCTGATTTCCTCCCTTGTGTGAGATTGTGGAATCTAGTGTGTGAGCCTTAGCCTCCATGGCTAAGTGGTGTGTCTTGTGAGAGGGCTGACTTGCCCAAGCTCTAGCTCTATATGTACTCCATCATTTTGAGTGATTCAACAACCATTCTTCAGCACAAGTGATGCCTTTTCAGTCCCACATGCTCGCTGGTCCAAGGCTCCCTCTCTCCTCAAGATCCAACACCAGGGAGGTGGGAGTTGTGATGGTCGAGAGGGAACCGGGAATGCTTTGAGTTTAAGGGATGAGATGGATGCATGCACAAGTGCTCCTGATCTGAAGTATGAGGGTGCATGGGTGGAAGAGTGGCAGAGAGAGAGCATGCTGCGAGTACGTGTGGAGTGTGGAGCAGAGCGACCCATGCACAGTGATGATGACATAGCACATTGCAAGGTCACCTCCTCTGACAGAGAGGCCGATGGGACGTGGGCAGTAGACTCAGGAGTCACACATCACATGACTCCACGACGGGACTGGTTCTGTATGTTGGGTCCTGTTGGCACTATCCGGTCTGTTCGCACTGGGTCTGGAGAGGCACTTGAGGTGCGAGGGGTGGGTACAGTGCGCTTGCGAGGACCCATGGGAGAGGTGTACCTAACAGATATACTGTATGTACCTGACTTGCAGCTTAGCTTACTGTCCACATCCACTCTTGATCGCTCAGGCATGCGCACCTCTCATGGCGATGGCATGTGCACGATCACTATGCATAACAGCAAGCACATTGTGTTGAGTGGAAAGAACATCAATGGCTTGTACAGGGTGCAGGCCACTACTGTTGTTGACTCTATTGATGCTCGTGTCTTGGCTGCTCACACGTTGTCGCCTGCTCATACTCGTTTGCTGCACCGCCGCCTTTGTCATGTTGGCACTGCTGCACTGCGCACCATGCTCCGTACCTTGCCTGCCGATGGTCTCAACACAGTGACCTTCACTGTGCCTTGTGGCACCGACTGCTTAGACTGTGCCCGAGGGAAAATGCACCGTCTTCCATTCCCTGAGTCTGTCACTCAGTCAAGTCGTCCACTGCAACTTGTCCACTCTGATGTGCTCGGCCCTCTCCCAGTTGAGTCGCTGGGAGAAAGAGCAAGGTATGTCCTCACTCTCATTGATGATTACTCCCGCTTCACATGGGTTAACTTTCTTCGTGCAAAGAGTGAGGTCGAGGATGCTCTTCGTGACTGGCTCCCTCGTGCCCAGCGTCAATGTAACCAGACCTTATCCACCTTCAGATCAGACCGAGGAGGTGAGTACCTTGGTCAAACTGAGAGGTACCTCAAGTCCATGGGAGTTGAGCCCCAATTTACTGCTCCAGAGACACCCCAACAGAACGGGGTGGCTGAGCGTTGGAACCGCACGATTGGTGACCTTGTCCGCACGATGCTGGTTGAAGCCGGTTTGAGTCAGTCGTTCTATGCTAGGGCCATCAAGTATCTCACGTGGGTGTGGAATAGGATCCCACATGGCCCTTTGCCCTCTACCATCACACCGTGGGAGAGGTGGCATGGGACTCGAGCCGACCTGCGGCTTGCCAGGGTGTGGGGTACAATGGCTTGTGTGTGGTACAAGAAGGATGACCGCACTGGCAAACTCTCGCCTCGGGGTCGCATGTGTGTATTCCTAGGGATAGCGCCACAGTCAAAAGCCTACAGGTTTTAGGACCCCAAGGCAAGGAAAGTGGTGGAGAGTCGTGAGGCACTCTTCTACGAGCATCTCACATATGCTCGATTCAAAACAGACCGCCAACGACCTCCACTGACAGAGATCACAGGACCAGTCGTCTCTAATCATGTCTTGTTTGGTGCTCCAATGCGTGTGCCCAGCCCCACGGAGCCCGCTCGTGAGCCTTTTGTGGCTCATAGCCCTGAGGTCTCCAATGAGGTATCCAACCGTGACGACCACGAGAGCGTGGGAGAGCCTGAGAGGCTGGGAGAGTCGCCCCGCCAGATGGATGAAGCACCAATGAGCGATGGGCCTGATTCCCCTCCCGGGGTCATCCCACTTAGTTTCGAGGAGCTTCACTTCCCAAGTCCCATTGAGCGGGCACTAGAGGAGCTCGGTCAACACGAGCTGCCTGAAATACCAGTCTCACTAGCCGACTCCCCACAAGAGCGGCGCGCCCCAGTCGAGGTGTTCGAGCCCTTCTCCCGGGCTCCTGGTGGTCGTCTTCGAGAGCGACCTCCACCCTCACGACGGGGACTTGGACTCACCATGCACCCCAACCATCCAAGTGGTGCACACGTGCTTTTGCTTGAGTCAGCACATGCCGAAGATGCGACAAGCCTCATGGAGACGCCAGTGGGCTCCTATGCAGGAAGTGGAACCATAACACAGACCACTCAGGGGGGACAAACACCTCTACCTGATCCACTCACCGTCAAAGATGACCTCAGACGCCCTGAGAAGGTTGAGCGGTAGAAGGCATGTCAGGCGGAACTGGACGCCCTTAAGGCTCATTGGGTCTATGAGCTGGTTGAGCTCCCACCTGGACGGAAGGCTGTCGGTGCGAAGTGGGTGCTTAAGAGCAAGAAAAAAAAGGATGGGACACTAGACCGGTACAAAGTCCGCCTCACGGCAAAGGGCTTTCCCCATGTCCCCGGTCAGGATTTTCATGACACATTTGCTCCGGTCGGCAAGTACCCAACGAGCAGGGTACTGCTTGGTGTTGTGGCACACTGGGACTGGGAGTTGCATCAGATGGACGTTAACAATGCGTTCCTCTATGGGACTCTGGAGGAAGAGATTTTCATGGTGCAGCCTCCAGAGTTCGAGGATGGCACAAACCGAGTGTGCCGCCTGCAGAAGGCCCTGTACGACCTAAAGCAGGCACCTCGATGTTGGAAAAAGGAGATTTCTGGCACCTTGTCTAGAGGTGGGTTTCGTCAGAGCACAGTAGACCCTGTGCTGTTCATCGGAGGCACACCGAAGTGTCCCGTGTATGTCCTTGTCTATGTTGATGACCTCTTGATAGCATCACCCAGTCTGCCGGCTGTGACTGCTGTCAAGGAGCTTTTGCGGACACAATATCAGATGAAGGACCTGAGAGAGGCGGACATGTTCCTCGGCAAGCAGATCAAGTGCTCTCGTCCTAAAGGAACACTGCGTGTGCACCAGGAGAGGTATGTGCGCATGCTGGTAGAGAGGTTTTCTGATGACCTCCAGCGTGTCTGTCATGCCTCGACGCCGATGACCCCTGATGGTCAAGTTCTTGTGAAGCGCATCGCTTCTGAGTGTCTAGGGAGTGAGGCCCCTCCGACGCCCTACCAGGCGATCTTGGGATGCCTCATGTACCTCTCCACCACCACACGCCCGGATGTTGCCTGCCCCGTGAACATCTTGGCGCAGCATGCACAGGCCCCTAGGAGTGGGCACCACGATGCTGCAGTTCATGTCTTACGGTACGTGGTGAACACTCCAGACATGGGCCTAGAGTTCCGAGCCCGACCGGGACCGGTGGTGGTTGAAGGGTTTGATGGTGTCGGACCGGTTCCCGTGCCCATTGAGGGATACAGTGACAGTGACTGGGCGAGTGATGCAGATGCTCGGAGTCGAGGAGGGTACGTCTTTCTTCTTGGAGACACAGCTGTCTCTTGGCGCAGTGGCAAGCAAGGATGTGTAGCACGCAGCACAGCAGAGGCTGAGTACATGGCTCTGGGGTCTGCTGCATGTGAGGCTGCATGGCTACATCGCTTGTTATGTGAGCTGCATGTTCCTCTCTCGCACATTCCCATCAAGTGTGATAGCACAAGCGCACAGGCCACCGCACGCAATGATGGTGTGCTCCACAGTCGCACGAAACACATCAATGTTGAGCACCATTTCATTCGTGACCTGCTCGCTCGTGGCATCATTAGTGTGGTGTACGTGGGCACAAAAAAGCAGCTTGCTGACTTCTTGACCAAGTCACTGTCTCGCACTTTCTTCCAAGACAATGTACATGGCATTGGCATGACACATTGCACTGTAACCACACGAGTATGACTGGTCCCACGGCGCATTCAAACACATGCACGCATTCGTTCCATGGGAGAGTGTTGAGTTTTGTCCCTATGCGTGTGTGTGTGTGTGTGTGTGTGTGTGTGTGTGTGTGTGTGTGTGTGTGTGTGTGTGTATGCGCGGCAGGACGGGGACAGGGCCGCCGTTGAGTGCTATTTGGGCGGATGACCTCCTACGGTTGGTTGCGTGGCAAGACTGGTGGACGCTGGATCCGAGTTCAGGTCCGGTCGCGGCCGGGCCTCTGCCGTCACGTGGATAGCCACCGGGATGACCACATCATGTGGAAGTCCCAGGTTCAACCCCGCTGGCTTAGTAAAACCGCAGGATGTATTTTCGCCTGATTGAGAGAGGATGGTGCCCTGTACCCCATAGTCTAGATTTTGGGTGGTATGAATCTAGGTAGGTCAACCTTGGCAGAACACTAATGTCGCTTGGGTGCTCATTGTCCTTTCAGACCTTGACTTTAATGACCTTCCACGCCCCAGCGGCTGTGCCTTGCTTTCCATCATGGATGAGGCGACGGGAGGCGACAAGGGATGCCCAGAGGAGAGCACGGAAGGCCCAAGGGGTAGAGAACCACCCCCACTCCGAGAGGGCGGAGCGAGGGAGGCACCAAGGCGGGGAGTGTCACGTTCAAACAGGTGCTGAAAGAACAGGGCATCATGAGACTTGATGACACGGCATTGGGAGGGGTCCCAAAAACGCCACGCTTTGGAGAACGGAGAGATGCCCAGAAAGAGGCAGTGGCACCGGTGCGTGCCTAGTGAGCGCGTATGGAGGAGGCCAATCGTGCATCATCAAGAGGGGCAGGGCATTTTGGTGCAGAATGACCGGAGGCGCCGCAGTTCCAACAGGTGACGTCAGCAGTAGTGATGGCCGAGTTCTTGCCACCGCAGCCACCCCCACGTCCTTTGCCCCCTTGACCGCCCCCCCGACCGGAGCCACCACCCCCACCTCGGGAGGAACCTTGAGTGGGATGTGCTGCGGCCTGCGACGAGGACGAAGGAGAGGAGGCTACGGCAGAAGAGGACGAGGAGGAGGTGGTGACAGCAGCCAACGCAGCGCGATGCATGCGCTTGTTCTGGAGGGCATTCCACCAGTCCGTCAGGCGCAAGGCAGTAAAGTCAAAGAGGGGGCCGATCCCAGGTGGGGAATCAGCAGGGACAGGTTCAGAGGCAAGGCGCTGAAGCTCAGCCTGAGAGACATGGAGATAAAAATCAGACAGCTCAGGAATGAGGCCAGCAACGATGGAGAGGCAGGCGGAAAGAGGACCTGGAGCAGCCCTTCCCAGGTCTCGTAGTAGGCGCACACTACGCGCCTAATACTCATCTGCTGTCTCATCCGCACGCATCTGCAAGGTGTTGAATTGCACTGTGAGGGCGCTTTGGGCAGCGTGCCCAGTTACTGTCTTGCGGCGGCGGATGAGGGCGTAGGCGCCAACAGGATCAGCTAACGTGCCACGGGAGGGGTCTGCATTGTACGTACCAATATCGTTGAGGAGACTTTCTGGACTTGCATTGATGAGAGCTCGCATAGCGCGAGCGGCCTCTGTAGGTTGTGGCACAAATGACGCCTTGGCGGGCGAGTAGTACTCCCAGAGAAGCTCACCATGGGCCCACGTGCTGAAGCGAGTTTTCCAGGATGTGAACGTGAGCTTGGGAGTGAACTGTGGTGGTAGAGTTTCAAAGTCTTTCTGTCGAGGTGGAAGCAGTGGAGGGGCAAAGGCTGCTGCTGAGAGAGAGGGAGAGGAAGAGTTGGCAACGGTATCACCGGGAGGAGAAGACGAGTCTGCTGAGGCAGAGTTTGTGGTAGGTAGAACTGCGGCAAAGGTGGGAATGGTACGCAGTTTCTCAATTACTAGCACGGCCGCTATAGCAGCTAGCTCATGCTGCGCTTCGTGTCCTCGATGAAGCTCATCCTCAGCTTTGTGGCACTCTGCTTGCGCCTCACGAAGAGCGGCCTGGAGGGCCTCTATAATTTCCTCTGGTGCAGGCATGATGGAAGATGGAATAGGAGCTGAGAGTGAAAGGAGAACAAAGAATCAATTTGAAGGCAATGCTCACCGAGCTAGTGACGCGGGAGAAGGTTGAAGAGCGGCGGCACGACAGCTGCAGCCGAGGAAAACAGAACGGCCACCCAGCCCGCAACCGCCACGGTAAGACACAGGAGTCCTGTCGTTGTGGCTCCGGCGACTGCAGCAGTGGCAGATTCCACGAGGACGCCGGTGGTGATGGGTGACGCTGCGTCACGCGGTGCACCAGTAGGCATCAGTACTATTGAGGCAGTGGACGCTCGGATGGAATCAACGGAGCTGGAAGTGGCGTCTGCTACTATGGAAGCTGCCGTGGCAATAGATGCTGTGGCAGCTGTGATCTGTGTGGCGATGTTGGCGGCAGCAGTTGCTAGCAGAGTGAGTGAGGCAGCAGTGTGTGCGTATGCTTTAGCTACTCTGCCAACGGCCGTCTGTGCAGGGGCACGACAGGCCCTTGCTGTCGCTGCGAAGGTGGCTGCAGCACCAGCTGATGCGTCAAGGATAGCGCCGGCTAAGCTGATTGAGTCGGTTTGAACGGGGAGAACCAGGATGACGCCGGGCACCTCGGGTGCGATCGATGCTATGTCTGGTCCTGCGGCAGTAGAAGGAGGAGTAGGAATGTGTGAAGCGGACGGTCCAGGAGGTGGAGAGCTGCTAGTGGGTTGCATTCTTGGCGACAATGGCGGTGATGGTGGTAGGTCGTCGGGGGTGTAAACTTGGCGATCAATTTCCTCCCTTTCTCGCTCTGCTGTAGCGTCGACATCTTCCTCCCAGTAGGTATGGTCAAGCATGCGCACCCACAAAGGGGTGTCGCCGTCGTCCGCCAGCGTGGAGCATTGAGTAAGCTACTGGCGTAACTGGGACACTCGTGGCAAGTGCACCACCCAGGCTACAGAAGTCAAGAGAAAGGGTAGCGCATTGTGAAGATAGAGAGGGTGTGCGTCCTTAGATGGCGAGAGTCGGAGTCACGGGCAGCTGCAGCAGATGTGGCCTTAGATGCTCCCAGGGCTGAGGAGAACAGCCGTGAGTGACTGAACGAGATTAGGTCAGGGTCCGCCGGACGGCACAGATGTGTCGACGGTAATGGCAGTCCGAGATGAAAGAGTAGCAAGAAGTGTGGCCTAGGTTGCTCGGAGCAATGAGGGAGCTCGGAGAATGGGCTCCGCGAGGTTTTGCCCGTGGGTGCATGCTGAGCTCAGATGAGCACTGCGGAACGAGGTGGTGCCGTTGTTTAGCGCCAAGCAGAAGCACAGTGCTGTAGTGAGGTCAGCCGGCCGAGAGGGGCGCGGGCGTGCGGAGACGCAGCTGCCCAGGATCGAGGGGCGGTGGGCGAGATGCCTCACATCGCTCTGATACCAGTAGTTATCCAGAAGTTTCCTAGGCTGAATGTGTGAGAGCAGGCAACCACGTACACAAGCTACACAACGCCATGGATGCGAAAAGCTTGCCTTCATTAACTCTGGTACAACCAAGACAAGTGAGTGGGAGGGGGAGCGAGAGAGAGTTAGCATCCGGTGAGCGTGCGCTCGCCACGGGCATCACACCCAAGCGAGCACAAGCCGCCACCCGGGGGTCGAGCCCGACCGCTCGGCATAAAACCGAGACAGCGGCTGCTCACCAGTGCGCTGGTGAACCCGGTACGGTGGCCCCCTAAGGATCAGTACCTGAGAAATGCAGCTCCCCCAGAGAACACTCAAGGCAAGCAACATGATGCAGGACACGACAGTGAGAAATGTACGGGCCCTAGCATCTACCGCATCTCAAAGTCAAGAGAACCAAAGAGGATCAGACAATGACCGAATGTGTGTCAAGAGTTGTCCCTGGGTCCAGCAGCAGCAGCAGCAGCAGCACAAGAACGTCCATGCCTCCTGCCAGGGCTGACACGCCTGTAGCTTTCCCAGGTAGAGCCATTGTCAGTCAATCTGTACAGATGTGTGCAATATATGTGGAGACAAGAGGTCACAGAGTTGTGAGTGGCCAACGAACTTCAACACACGTCACACCGGGAGAACTCAATAGGTGCACGGGTCTCGACCAGCATAACCTTGCATGGGATCATAGCATCGTGCCACACCCCAAGTAACCTCGTTGTCCTCAAAAGGGTGTCAGGGAAAATTCCACACACCAACACCCCCCCTGGGATGCAGAGGCTGACAGTACGAGCAAAGCTGATGGCTTCTCCCAACACAATCCGTGAGGAGGGAGCATGGCTCCCCCATGGCCACATACCCCTGCACAGCAATAGCAAGGGTAACGACGATGCTGGTGGTATGTGCTCGCACAAAGCCTCATCCCGGAGCGGCGTCGTCGCTGACATCATCATCGCTGTTGTAGTCGTCACTATTTTTGTCATCTGCTGATGTGATTGGTGCAGCACTAAGGGCCACCTCCAAAACAATCGCCTACTGCATGGCCTCCAACTGCTTAGCTGCATATCGCCTCGCGGCCTCCGCAGCGTCGAGGCGCATGTGGAGTTCGACAAGCTCTGAAGCGGCAGCCGACCGGCTGGCTGCCTCTGCTGCATGTAGATGATTAGTTGCGAAACGAACCTGACGGTGGACCTCGATAGTGTGTGCGTCGGCAAGAGCCAGAGCCTCCTGTAGCCTCGTGGTCTCATCCCGTAGGAGGGAGTGGAGCTGCGCCTGTTCGTCGCACAAGTTGACGTCCTCTACGTCCGTCGTTGACTGAAGTGCCTTCCGGCCACGAGGTGCTGGTAGAGCAGGAGTGCAAGACAATGAGTCGCCACGTAAGTCGTCTAGGGCTGTAGGAACGACTGCTGCAAAGGCACCTGCTGCTCGTGACACACCTGTCGCTCGGCCACCAGTGGCTGGCCGGACGTCGGCATGTGTAGGTATAGCTGCATCCGCGGCGACGTCGTGGTCATCGAAGGTGCGGTCAGTACCGTGGTGCTCCTCGTGACCCCTGGTGCGCAGCCCATCATCCACCTGCTACTGGAGGTCAGCCTGTCCTAGACGTGCATCCTGTAGAGACCACTCAGCTGCCTCGAGACGCCTGTGTACATCCTCCATACACTCCTCGACAGTCCTTCGTGCTGGAACATCCACGGTGTAATAGCAGTTGCTGGCCTCCCGGAGCTCGACCATGGGACTCTGCACGTGCGCCTCCGCTCGAGCCACCACTGCCTCCTGCTCATCGACCGCCGAGCATAGGTGCTCGGGTATAGGAACTGTAGCCACCACTATAGCTGTTTCATCGGCTAGAACTGCCATGGTGTCAGCAACATCGGTCAGGGCAGCGAGGAGACGGAGGTCCGCAGCTCGCTCTGCATCTTCCATGTCGCACACGCGGACGTCTGCTGTCATCGAGGGGCCATCTTGTGCTCGTGCCATGGCTACTACAAATACGGAAGTGCACCGGGCCTCTACGTCTGTCACCGACTCCGTGTTGGACCAATCCCCCATGTACGACTCGTCGACCTCACAAGGGGCGTCTGTCCCCTCCTGGCGGCCAGCCACATGCTCCTGCCGTCGAGCACTTTCCCGTGCATCAATCATGTGCTGTCGTGTGGTCGTCGGTGAGCACTCCACACCTCCACCGGCCGACGGACTGGGAAAAAGCAGGAGGGAGGGGCGCACCAACCCCGCGACCGAAGATGAGGGAGACGGCTCTGCTGCAACTCCTGCCACCGCCATAGTAGCTGCTATCGTCCCGGCCATCGTCAAGGTATCAACAACCTCTGCTGCCTCTCCTACTCCCTCTGCCACATCCGCTGCAGTCTCCAACTCGATCTCTGAAGCTCACTCAGCGTCAAACCACTCCTCCTCGGACGAACAGTCCTCCACCAACTGAGTGTGCCGTAAGCCTCCGTCTGCTGTCTCAGTCCTCGGCTCCAAGGTAGTCGTCGTCGGACACTCCATCCCCCCCATGACAGACACACCGCCAGAAGGTGAAAGGGGGTGACACACCAATCCTGCAACCGGAGACAATGGAAGCGGCTCCTCGGTAACGTCCATCACTGCTGGTGATGTTGCTGTCGACACTGCTACTGCTGGCTGGGCACGTCTAGCCTGTCGAGTCATCCACTGTCTCGCTCGACGAGTGCGTGCACAAGGGGTGCCGGCAGAAGTGACGGCTAAGATAGCGATGGGGTCGGAGGTCGGGATGACACCGACTGACTCAAGGACAGAGCGGAGGGCATCGGATGTGGAGCCGAGGTCCGGTGGCGAGGGACCGGCAGGTGACGACACCGTAGGAGGTGAGGATGGCAAGGAGGGAGACAGGGATGTCTGCAGCGGCATGGTGGCAACGGCCCGCTCAGAGAGTACGTGGTCTGTGAGCTGTTGCACCATGCGCTTTAGACCTTGGAGCTCACCGTACAACACCGCCATAGCTCCACTGAGGGGTGCCACGGTATCGACTGACAACGTCTCTGAGTCCGATGGTGAAGACGAAGGGCGGGACCGTATCCAAGGCGGTCGCCACACCGTAGGACGCTGGCGACACTGGCGCCATCCATGGTGCCGATCCCCACAGTAGTAGCACGCAAAGCCGTTGGACGCCTGAGGCGTATGCCATGGCTGAAACTGCCACTGTGGACGTGGCGCCTGCGACGTATGTAGAGCCGGTGCCAACCACGGCACCGGCTGCGCTCCCTGCCACGCCAATCTGCTCATCTCCGGAGCTCGGTGTGGGTGAGTGCACACGACACTTTCTCCCGCTGGCACAAGGCCACAGGGGGAGGTGAGCGATCGAAGCACGATCTCTCAGACGTGCTGCGACACCGTCACGAGGACGGTCACCACCGCGCTAATGGTGCGCTACTGTGCGACTCAAGTGTGCGACCTCAAGTCGCCTTCGGTACTGATTCTGCACCGGGTGCCGTCGTCAGCCGACGGCTGTGGCCTCAAGCCACCTTCGTTGCTGCTGCTACGACTGCGACTCTCGCGGCGGATGCTGCTACAGCGGTTCCCATCGTCAGACGATGGTGGTGGCCTGAAGCCACACTTAAAAGGTAAAATAAATAAAAGAACACAAAACTCCCCTTTTTTTTGTGATGGTGCCACCTCCTCGAGTGCCCCCTTTGGGGTTGTCTGGATTGCCCCACTCGAGGACCCCCCCCCCTTCTATCCTCTCCCCCTCCCTTTTTTTTCTTTTTTTCGGTCTGGCTCGACCCTCGCGGCGAGCGCAGTGGAGGGGGAGGCTCGCTCCCCCCCTCGCGCACAGCCAGCCAGAGGCCGCCCGTCGGCCTCCACTGCCCCTCTCGGCCGGCGGGAGGCCGACGTTTGGCCGGCACGCGCCGGCTCGTGCGCCGGCGCTCGGCCGGCGCTCTGTCGCGCCCCCGTCGTCACGACAGGCCCGACCAAGGGGACTCCCCCCCCCTGGACGGGTCCCTCGCGTCGGGTCCCCCTCAGGCCCGACGGCAGCAGTTGTTGCAGCAACTGCTGCTGCGGTTGCTGCAGCAACTGCTACTGCTGCTGCTGCTGTAGCTGCTGCCTGCTGCTGCTGTTGCTGCGGCTGCTGCTGCGGCTGCTACCTGCTGCTACTGCTGCTGCGAATGCTGCTACAGCAGCTTCTACAGCTGCTCGCCACCGCCGCTGTTGCTATGGCTGCTGCCCGCCGCCGCTGCTGCTGCAGGTGCGTGTCGTCGCCGCTGCTGCTGCGGCTGCTTCTGCGGTTGCTGCCTGCTGCTGCTGCTGCGGCTGTTGCCTGCTGGTGCCGCTGCTGCGGCTGCTGCCCGCCGCCGCTGCTGCAAGCTCCTTCCGCCACAGCGCTGCCACTGCTCGCAGCCGCTGCCGCAAGCTGCTGCTGCGAGCTGCTTCTTTTTTTTTTTTGTGTTTGCAAACCGGTAGCCAGACACGGCTGCTGCTGCCACCCGGTGCTGCTGCTGTACTGGCTGCTGCCCGTAGCCGCTCTCGGTGCAGGTGCTTCCCGCCGCTGCTGCTCCTACGGCCGCTGTTGTTTGCAGCTGCCGCCGCTGTCTCCACTACCTCCACCGCTCCTCTGCAACGTAGTCGCGGTGGGTCCCTCCAGGATCTGCTGCTGCTGCTATGGGTGGCTGCCGCTGCTGCCACTCACTGCTGCTGCTGCTGCTGCTGCTGCGTCTCTGCTGTATAGCACAACGAGCTGTGGCTCGTTTGCTCTGATACGAGTGCAACGGTACTGGCGGAAAGCTTGGCCGACTGGGCCAAAACCGCGGTTTCTCTCTGCATGTGTTTATCAATGGAAGCACATTTGACACTGTGTCGTGTCGTCTAGCCAAACCCTTGCCGTTTCGCGTCCGACCTGTGTTGACGCCGCGAGCGGACTGAGCGCTGACGCCCAGTCAGTGGCAAGCGTGCTAGGAAGCTTCCTAGAATCTTTTCATGGTATTTGAGCATCGTGCCACACCCCAAGTAACCTCGCTGTCCTCAAAAGGGTGTCAGGCCAAAGTCCACATACCAACAACAACCTCGCATGGGAACCATATTGCCAAAACGTCCACGGCGACTGCAGCGACTTGATGCAATCACTTTCGGCTCTGAAGGTGTCAGGCTGACAATCCGCCAACGCTATGGTCCGTGTCTTAAATGGGTGGAGACACCATGACTTGGCAACAGAGATCTTCTGAAGCGAGACTACTTCGGTTTCTTTTTCAGTAGTTGCTTCTTCTTGGAAAATTCTTGAATCAGGGCAAAGGACCCTTCGCAACCTCCTCTCCCTTCCTCGTAGAATCTCCTTTCAAGCAACAAACGAGGTACTTGCGGGGCACTGGAATAAAAAATCAATATACACAGATTCCAAGAAGTGAAATCGTTACACTTTTGAAAGTCACACGGGAAGTCAGCTTCATCGTAC
>SZWC01006291.1:53669-70067 GCA_023375785.1 Penium margaritaceum | reverse complement strand
GGGGGGGGGGTGTCACTCTTCCCCCTCTCTGAAACCCTGCCGCTCCCGCTGGTTTTGGCACTCGGCAGACGCGCAATCAGAAATTTCACACCAACATTGGAAGAACCGACGGAATGGGCTCGTCGAAAGTCGAAGCAGCCCCCCCCCCCTCCCCTCCCCCCAAATAACTCCGACTTTCACAGCCACTGGCCCTTTCTCCATTTGGTGGGCGTCGTTCACGGCAAAGCGATGTGATGGCTCCCGACAACAGAAGGAAGTAGAAGCGCAGGAGGAGGAGGAAGCGCCTCCGGCAATCTGAAACGAAACGAGACCATAAGTGCATCCATGCTGTGAGCATGCACGTCTGGATGACGTCGACGTGCATGTACTCGCTGAGCACTGCAACGACGTTGCGGCTTGCGCGTCGCACATGCGCTTTCCACAAAGCGGCCTGCGCATGGTGCCTGTAACAGGGAGGCCCATTCGCAGAACGGCGGAAATGCGCCATAACCGCACCATCATGCACGGCTGCCATGCGACGAAGCACACATGCATGATGGACTGGTCGGTGCGCAGTGGCGACGCGGTTGCACTTCGATTTTTGCTCTGAATGCGGACAAAGCCCGTGAACCAGCGCGGTGTCGCTGGTTTCCACTGCATTTATCCATCGGGGGTGGACCATATACCCATCGATTTCCCGATAGATCCCCCATATCCATGTATCGCTCTTTAACAACCCCATACCCACACGGCGTGAAATTTTTGTCTCCCATACCACGTTCTTGCTCTTTTTCACCGCCATGTCCAAGGGCCACATGAAAATAACGCTATGTCCACTACATTTTATTAAAATAACCATATGTCCACACCTAATTCGTCGATGTCCTGCGCTTACTGTGAACGGAACCGAGCTTTTTTGGCGGTTTTGCGGTGAGCCCCCGACAGATTGAAATTTCACCTGAGAACTAAACGACAATGGTATAGGCGGGTTCTTTCGTATACAGACAAAGCCGTTTGCAACGACATGACGGATGTTGTCCACTGTACTCGCGAGGCGTACTGACAGCGTCCTTTGGGGGGGGGGGGGTTGTATTGCGTATGGAAGTATACTTTGGCGAGTTTCTAATCGAACCCGCTTGTCTATGCCACAAAACGTCGCAATGACGGTGACATCAATGCCGAATACGGTCGCATAGGAAACTTTTGACGAAAGCTGCTGACTATCGCGATTCGTCGGACTATCAACGACTACCTTTTGCTCGAACGTGCGGTTCATCTTCCACCGCCACGCACATGACGCATTGCTGCGTACCCTTGCTCACTGCGTGAAAGGACCCCGGTTGAATGTATAAACCCACAGTTTTCACCGATGACTTCACGGTTGCTCTCGTGACTTTCGCGACGATGGACATGGACCGGATGTCCGTAAACCGGCCACTACCTCCGATGCTCGGTTGGGGTAGCATCGAACACAGTCGACGCGGTCCATGGGGAGTGGACATTCCCGTTCCACCCAAACCACCATGTGACGAGGCCGAGGCTGCATGGCGCAACGTTAAGGTTCAGTGGGACGCCATGTATGACCATGCGCCGCCGAGTCCTCACGCCATGAGTTGGATTATGGGTTTGCGGGCTCCTACTAGCTGCCCAGTGCACGCCAAAAGTGATTGGCAGTCGTGGGTGCAGATGCATCCAATCACAATGTCGCGTATGTGACCCCATGGTTCTTTCGTCATAAATGTCCATCTTTTATTAATCGGATGCCCATATACGTTCACGTTTTAAACGCATGCACAGCGTTCATTCGCAACACATAGTACATTCACATGGGTATTGAGAATACCTATGTTCATGTCTTTTGTCATGGATTATGTACTTGTGTGTTCAGGGTTGGGTACACGATTTATATTTTACTGGGATTAATGACAACATCCCCACTACACCTATGACACACACACTAACAATTAGTAGCACATCCAGACCTGTTGAAATACATCATTTTGTCCATTTCTTGCACAAATGGCATTCATAATGTCCTTCCATTGTCGAGGTCCAGCGCAATTAGTGTGGAAAGCCTCCCATGAAAGGACCGGGCCGTCCACAGACCAACCATCGCTGGACTGTAGGTGGCAAAGAATGAATCCAGGCCAGGATCTCACAGGCAGGACACAATGATCCAGTGAGACAACAACCATCAGGGTAGCAGTCGACAAACTCCACATCGTCTTCTGTGTCGGATGATGTAGAGTCAGCGTCCTCTAACTCACAGTCCTCCATGTCGTAAAAGACATCTTCCTCGTCCTCATCACACGCACTGTTAGCATTTTTACACGCTCCATGTTGAAAAGGACACATGTACATCTTCACAATGTGAACTGGCCTTGGTGTCCAATCCTTTCACGTCATTAGGATGTATGTCGCACCGGCTCCAGCCAGGAATGATGTGACACAATCCATGGCACCTTGCGCCGGTGTGAAAGTGAGGCGACTAAAGCGAAGTTGTTATGAAGAGAATGAACCAGAGGACGTTGTCAGTCCTTTATAGCAGAATTTGTCAAGACAGAAAACATGAATTACTACTTTGCAAATCCATATTTTACCAATGTCCTTCAGTGTATTCTTAGCTTTCACACAACCCAGGGTTTAACACTTGCTCACAAACGAACCTGGTTCATGAGGAAAACATTTCAAAACTTGGTAAAACACTATGGCGTTCTAGTCCCCATCAGACCCACTCTACCCTACATGCACTAGACCCAACAGTTGTGCTAGCCCTGCAACTGTCCTCCTCCTTGACACAAGCTTGGCTCTCTGACATCCCTTGTACACCCAGTAGTGGAGGTAAGGCACCTTCCTCCTGTTCCCACTTGGTCCTTCCTGTTGTGACCAAGTGTGATCCCACCTGGACCGTCGTGGACTTGACCTGCAAGACACACATGGCGACATGAGAACATGAATGAGAAATTTTCAACATATGAGGGAGGAACAAGTGGAATGAGCACCTGCTGAAGCAAGATGTCATACTTACCTTTGAAAAAATATCAGGCTCGTCATCCCACTCCTCTGCGCACTCCTCCCACCCGTCCATGACGCAAACCTCCTGCTGTTCACGGACACTTCTTGCCTCCCACTCCCTTTGCTACTGCGGATCAGTGAATTGGTCTCCGTCCTCGTGCTCCTCCTCGTCCGAGTCACTAAGAACGTGCCGTTCAGGGTCGTAGATCTCTTCTTTTGCAGAGTCATAGCCAGCTGCCTCGGGGTCGTACTCAGCATCGTCATTTGTGCCTCCCGACGGTCCTGTTGCCCTTGCAGTTGCCGCTGCTACTGCAGAGGCTGCAGCAGCAACTCTGCTTGCTGTTTCACAGGTGCTCCTGCGCCCCGCCTGCCCCGCCCATCCCCAGCCTGCGCCAATCCCCAACACGCTGGACCCTGGACTGTCGTCGGAAAGGAGGACAATGGTTTCTGCTGCTGTGCCTGCAGCACGTGAAACCACTGCGGTGTTACGGGGGGTTGCAGTGGCAGCTGCCGCAACCTGTGCTGCAGCTGCTGCAGCTTCTCTCTCTGCTTTGGTCTCGGCTGGAGGCCACCTACCAGCGTAGGCCTCTGCCCTCACGGTAGCTTCTGCGCGCTGTAGCCGGCGTTGAAGTGCATTGGCTGCTGCATCAGCAGCAGGAGGCACAACGGGCTCGTTGGTACACTTCTTCTTCGTGTGTCCCTTCAGGCCGAAGCGGGGACATATGTAGTTCTTCTGACGCTTGTCCTCGCGGTCCCACCGAGCGCTCTTCGGCCGTCCTGCTCAACGTTTAGGTCCTGGCTGCTGCCACAGCACTCCATCCGGGGCTTTCAGCGACGCAGGGTTAACGCCTGGCATGGGGAAGTTGTAGGTGCGCCTGTAGGCCATTCCAGTGAGTCCAATGTCGCACAGTGGCTCGGCTTGCTCCCCACGGCCGATGACGAATGCGCATGCATGCGCAGAGGGCTGGCCCCACTCGTTCCACGCACCGCAACTGCACGTCCGGTCCTGCACGTTCACCATACGGGTCCTGTTGCTTGGCCCCGTCACGCTGCAACTCTGGGATCCTTCCTCCACGATGTCGTAGTTGTGCGATAGGATGCTGCTGTTGAGCAGGCGCTTTACCGGTTTTGGCGCAAGTCTGCCTTTGCATGACTTGCTCAGTTTGCGCCTGTCTGTAAGCAAACGCTGCACCCATGTGTACAGAGACACAAAACAGTAGAAGGGAAATAGTTTCCTGCACTCAACGATGCGGGCGTTCAAAGACTCCGCCGCGTTCGAGGTGGTGTGTCAACCACGGCCAAGAGGACAGTACAGCCTAGCCCAGTGCTCCCTCGGTATGCCGCCCATCACGTCTGCTCCGAGGAGGCACACTACAGCGCGGGAGTTCACGGCACGCAGTTGTTCTTCACACCTCGTCCATTCTGCGGGTGTGAGCGCATGTGCCAGCCGCCAAAACCAGTACCTTGCTTGCTTACCAAACTACTGCTTTATGTTCTGACACAAGTGGAAGCAGCAGTAGGTGTGATAGGCCCCAGGCAGCTCCTTCTCCACAGCATTCAACAGACCTTTGTCACGGTCAGAAATGACGTCCGTGTCCTTCTCTGCCGTCGTGGGATACGCGATCGCCAGCTGCTCCAAAAACCACTTCCATTTCTCTTCATTCTCCCCCTGAACCATGGCCCACGCCATTGACACAGCGTTGTCGTTGGCGTAAAAAAGCTGGCTGATGAGGAGCACCTGTTTGTGCCCATTTTTAAGATGCGTGCCGTCCATCGTGAGGATCCGTCGTACGTACTGGAATCCCAGGACAGTGGCACCAGCGGCGACGAACGCCCTCATGAAGACACCGTCCTTGGTCGCCTCCGCGAGGGCATGCGTGTTCTGGTCCACACGCTTCAGCTGCAGAGCACAGGGGGCATTTTGTTAGAAATATGTGGAAAACTCTGGCATACATGAGAAAAGAGGTGTCTTGAACAAGTGAACATGTCCTACCTCTTCAAAGAAGAGTGAGAAAAGGCTCCATGATAGGGCTTTGGGGCTGATGATGTTTTCATGCGCCTTAGACTTCGCCCGGGACATCGTGTTCTTGTCGACCGCTTTACCT
The DNA here is from genome assembly GCA_023375785.1 of Penium margaritaceum. Classification (NCBI taxonomy): domain Eukaryota; kingdom Viridiplantae; phylum Streptophyta; class Zygnematophyceae; order Desmidiales; family Peniaceae; genus Penium; species Penium margaritaceum. The sequence goes on along the minus strand of SZWC01006291.1, from coordinate 64,968 downwards.
GTTGCTTTGCGCACCACGGCCGAAAACATCTTCACGTCAACTGTGGGGTTCCGCTTCAGCGTCGACTCAATCTGCCGTGCCACCTACTTTACAGTCTTCGCCGGGTCTCCGCGACCAACTCCCGGGACACACTTGTGTCCGTCGACAAACCCGTCCACCACGACACCAGCCACATGGGCACGATGAAGCCACGGGCAATCTTTCTCCTTGAACTTCCCACACCGTGCAGTGAACCGCGTCTTCTCACTGCGTATCCACCGAATATTCATTCGGTTCGTGATGGCGTAATCATCGACTGTTGCGCGAGCCTCAGCCATGTCCTGGAACGACATCCCTGCGGGAAAAGACGTCTCTGCCTTTCTGCGCTTTGGGGCCTCACCTGATGCCTCATCATCCGAAGACACTGCACCACAAACATCGACATGGTACGATTCAAGGGACAGATCGCTGGCCTTAAAGTCTACACAGAAGGGGATAACGGGACACATTTTTTTCCAGGAGCATGATTCGGGCGAGACATCCTCAGTGTGTCCCTTTCTTGTTCGTGCGAAATGAGGACGCTGCTCATACTAAAAAAACTCGTCATACACGAGGTTTTGGGTGGATGGGGTTTGGGGCACGAGACCTGGCTCGTTGAGCTGCGGGCGTGAGAGACCACGAGGTTCAGAAACCACAGGAGCGTCGCCTGACCTATGCCTACGCGACGCAACCCACTGCAACTGGGCCGCCATCTTTGCCGACATGGGTATAATGCATGTAGAATTGGAAGTAAATACACTAGATACCCAGCCTCACCGGGCTCAGAGGCGTGAACAAGCGCGTCCATGGCGCGCGGCAACCGTGCGTGGTGGGTGTCTGACAAGCATGACGGGGCCTCGGACCCAACTGTCCACAGCGGTCGAGAGTAGGGTCCGATGCGAGACCACGAGACACCCTGGACAAGACGCTGGAAGGCGATGGTCTCCCCGCCAATCATTCACGCGACGAGTGCATGATAGAAAAAATAGACGTAGTGGCACGGGTTCGTGGGGCACTGTCCTCGTACATGCACGCTATCCGACTCGATGTGTCTCATTGCCTGGCCTCGAGTTGGCGCATGGAACGTCGCGAAAACGACGCATTGTGAACGGTGGACAGCCTGGCGGTTGTTGACAGCGACGTCCAGCGGGCTGACATAGCTTGATGTGGTTTACCGTTGTAACTGCCGATGTGTAGGATGGGTTTCGTCAAAGGACGATCGATCGTTACTGAATACCGGTTACGCGCAGAGGAAGTCCGACGACTTTCCTTTGCAGAAATGCTTTCCCCCATATTACAATGGCCGTTCGGAGAGGTCGCTGACATATTACGCATTGCTCTCGACACTATTGGACGGTGTCATTTTTTGTCAATAAAAGAGCGCTGATTCGTACCCGGCCATTCACGCACAATAGACAGTCATGTTTTGCATATACGTGAATTGAATTTTTTACGCTAATATCAATACGGCCTAATTCCGCTATACCCACTGTTTGGGCCTCCGAATTTTCTGCTGGCCAGTTCTCGCACATTTAAGACACGGTACCCAATTTACAAAACAAATCGTGCAATACCCACTTTTTTTCGAACCGCCAGAGATCATGCATGGCGCACCCACTATTGCGAAAACATGCATGCTACACCGGTTTAGGGTGAATTAGTTCAACGACTGTGGGTATCCGAAGTATGATTTTTTAAGTTTCATTGGTTTCATGTCATTTTTTATTTTGTCCTATGTTCATTGTTGTTTTACGTGACCAAATTTCTAACATTTCTATTTCGACCGACAAGGAGTCGCGTTTTTGGTACGTGAAACAGTGGGGGTGTCATTAATATCCACTCAACAATCTTTTTTTTTCCGTCGCCGGACATGGGCCGCAGGTCTATCGTGTACATCACAATTACGCGACCGTGGATGTCCACGGTCGCGTTATATGCTCGTTCCCAACGCGAACGAGCAAAAAGCCCCTCGAATGGGCCTTTTGGCGCTGGGTCTTAAGACCAGTTCGAGGACTGTTTTGCTCGTTCGTAACGTTAACGAGCGAAACAGTTCTGTTCACTTTAAACCGTTCACTTCCGTTTGCTACCATGTGAAAAAAATTTGTGCGACGTAGTTGTTTTCGTAAGCTCTCTCCCACACACAAAAAATATTTTTCGACGTCGACTCGACGTCTATATTTGCAGCGCAAATGTGGACGCCGATTCGACGTCGACGTCAATTTGTTTTTGGCGTATTTCTCATGTCGACGTCGTCGACATGAGAAGAGCACAAAAAAAATGACGAGCTGTCGATCGGACCTCGTCCGGTCGACAGCCCGATAGTCAAACAGGGAGTCGTCGGGGTGTTTATCTGCCATCAGCCAGCCCGTCGGAGTCCCATCGTCGCCGTTATCGAGCCCTCGTGTCGGTATCGCGGGTATCGGCGTCGGTATCGAGCAGCCGTCCAGCTCGATGCCGATACCGGTACCGATACTTTTTTTTTCTAGTTCGAGGACTATTAAGCAGAGCGAAAGTCGTAAAGACACAAAGACAGTGAGAGAGAGAGAGATGGGGGGAGAGTGTGAAAGAGAGACCCGCGAAGGTAGAGAAACACTTAAAATATACAAAGAAATATCATGACCATGTAAGTCGTTTTCAACTCTCGCTATATATATATATTTCAAAACAGGAAAAGTATTAGCATACGGGACCTAATCTGTGTTTGCGTCAATGACTAAGGTTTTCTTTTCATGGCGTCGGGCGTATGTCGGTGGAGTGTGAAAGTGGGTATGCGGAGAATAATATTGTTCCCCATACGATTTTTAGCTCGGTGGACATCCGAAGTATTTGTTTTTAACAGTGGCCATCGGAAGTATTATGTACATGTTGTGGACGTTATATGCATGTTTCTGCAAAAGTGGCCATCCCATGCTTTATCTGCGAAAAGTGGGTACGGCATTCTTTTGTTGCGAAGACAGTGGGTATGAGGCAAGTGTACCCATATTAATAACCCCATGTCCACCCCTTTGAAATAAGTATTCCATACCGGTATGGCGTACTAAAAACGCCGGATGTGGACATGGGGTTGTAAACGACAATGACACTGATTATGGGGTTCTTATTTTTTAACTAGCTGGATATGGGGGACATAATATTCTGCACTTGGATATGGGAGGGTGCGCCCTTCGGGAATGTGGATATGCGGGCTATTTCGCCCTTTATCCATGCATGTTGCCTGATCCTGATTTCCCAATCTAGACTTCATTCCATATCAAATTGGATGATCTTGGAATCACTCGTGAAGCATGAATTCCCGTTTTGATGGATTAATATTCTTATGAATGATTTAAATTAAGAATTTAGAAGATATTAAAGGTAAAATTACAGAGCAAAAGTAATATTCAAGCAAACACTATGAATAAAAAAGACCAAGTAAAGACATAATGGACGTCTTGATGCTTCAATCAAAACTTATTTCATGGGATTGAATTCATGATTCTCGTATTTTTAATCCTTTTAGTTATGGCATTGATGTTAAGAAGAAGCAGTTAAATTGCATTTGAAAGACGTGCTCCACGATCAATGTGATAGAGAGAACGAGAAAGGATCAAGATAAAAGCATTTATTTTGATAATATTTTTTCTATTTATAATCTTCTGGTTCCAAGTACTTGAACCAGATTCAACATTTTTTCCACTACTCGACTAAGTGTGAGTACGAAATCTGAGTAAACAAACACTATGCCGGTCTTGTTCCTATGGAAAAGTTTTTGCAAAGGCAATCTCAAATTTTGTGAGAATTTAGATGAAGTTTTGTTTGTAGCAATTTGACAAGATACATTATGACAAAAGCTTCAAGGTAAGGCACAAGATTCATATGAAAATTTCACAACTATGCCACAGTCTTGTTCCAAGTCTACTGCGATTTCATTTTTTTAGAGTGTGGCATGGTAGGTGGTGAAGGATGCCAGGATGATGGGTGTGTCATGCAGAGAATGGAATGCGCCCACGACGCCATGGAATGGAGGAAACACGCTTCATCTTAGAACAACCAAGCACACACGAGAAGTGAATATGCGGGTAATAGGGCAGCAAGGTGATAGCAGTCGGTTGACCGGGCTACCGACGTGAAGTGCTCGACGTAACCACCTCACGATCAAACCGGACCGGTCGGCGAGCATGCCGCCGGTGGTTTCTCACACACAGGAATAACCCGGTCTTTGTAGGTAGCGGCAGAATGCCGGCACAAGCTCCTACCATGCAAGTGAGGATCACAAGGTAGCGATGGCGACGGGACAGACAAGACGGTGAAAAACCTTGAGAGATTGCAAGAAGCAAGTGTAACGGGAGCAACAGGCTAGCGAGCTCTCAGGAACTTGTTGACCAGGCCACCCACTTGAGTGCCTCGAAGTGGGGCCCGGTCGCCACCCCGGGGTCGAACCTAACTGGTCGGCAAAAAGCTGCCGTGGTTTCTCACACTCCGGAATGGCCAAGAGTGTGGCCCCGTAGGATCAGCAACCCGATGCTGTAAACTACAAATCTAGCCAAGCATGCATATGAACCACACAGAGAGCCACTTTGACCACAAGCGTATGTGGATGCATGTACCTCCCACGTATTTCCCTCATGTTTTAGCCAAGTGAGACCTTAGCACCACATGCTGGTAACAAAAAAATGATCTTAGATGAAGCTGAGCATGACGGAGCTCGCGCCAATCTTGCACCCGGCTGAGACGCCAATGATGCGTGGCCCGCAACGCATGCGCCTTGAGCTTCATGTCAGCTTAGTCACCCGCAGTGACAGTGTGTGCGAATGAATGGAGTCAAAAGGCCACTTGCGTGTCTGACAGTCACAAGCAATAGTCGTGTGGTCCGGAAAGAGAGGCAACCGGACATCACCCAATCAACTACTTGTTCTGAGCATGCATGACTAAACTAACAGTCAACCATATCGACCACATGTGCATCTGGATGCATGCCCCCTGAAATTTTTTGCTTCATGTTATGCTAAGCAGAAACCAAGCAAGTCATGCTAATCACAGCAATGAAACTCGTAAGCACATGCAAGTTAGATGTTGTAGGCGCCACTCTTGCACTCAGCTGAGATGCCAACAATGCATAATCCAGCATGTGTGCGCTGATGCTGCATTGGAGAGCTTCACTTCCGAGTAGTCACTTCTAGTGATGGTGTGTGTGTGTGTGTGTGTGTGTGTGTGGGTGTGTGGGTGTGTGGGTGTGTAGGGGTGTGTGTGTGTGTGTGTGTGTGCGTGTGTGTGTGCGTGCGTGCGTGCGTACGTGCATGCCTACGTGCGTACGTGCGTGCGTGCGTGTGTGCGTACGTGCGTGCGTGCGTACGTGCGTGAGTGCATGCGTGCGTGTGTGTGTGCGTGCGTGCGTGCGTGCATGCGTGCGTGCGTGCGTGCGTGCATGCGTGCGTGCGTGCGTACGTGCATGCGTGCGTGCGTGCGTGCGTGCGTGCATGCGGGCGTGTGTGCATGCATGCGTGCGTGCATGGGTGCGTGCATGCGTGCGTGCGTGCGTGCGTGCGTGCTGTAGTTACTAGGAAGTTACGTGGCTAGGCCATGTGTGGTGAGGTGGGTGAATGCAACAAGTCACACCGAGCGAGAGAAGCCATGGATGCGGTAACTTGCTTGAAAAGTTACGCACTCAACCAAGACAAGTCAGAAGGAGGGGGGGGGCCGAGCGAGACTAGTACCGGTGAGCACTCACCCACCACGAGTGTCAAACTCGGGCGAACAAGTGCCGCCACCCGGGGGTCGAGCCCGACCGCTTGGAATAAACCGAGGGCGGCTACTCACCGACGCACAGTCAAGACCGGCACGGTGGCCCCCGAGGCATCAGCACCCGGGAAATATGCAGCTCCCCCATCACATGCAAGGCAAGGTAACATGATGCAGGGCACGGCAGTGAGAATGTACGGGCCCTAGCATCTACCGCATCACAGAGAGTCATAGAAATTCATGGAGATTCATGCAATAGTCACGTTTGTGCCCGAGGGCATTCCTGGGTCCAGCAGCAGCAGCAGCTTGAGGGCGTCAACGGCTCTAACCAGGATGGGCACATCGGACACTTCCCCAGGTGGGGCCATTGTCACTTAATCTGTACAGAGTATGTGTAGAGTGTGAGAGGCAAGAGGGCATAGAGTTGTGAGTGGCCAACGAACTTCAACACTCCCCCATGACCCACAGACAAGCAACCCACACACACATGAGAGAATCACAAGAGGTGCGAGAGAGAAACTACCGACAATCAACCTGGATCATGCGGACTGATGAGACCCACAGAGTGAACATCACTTTTGAAGACGTTTCGGCTGAGGGCCTTAGTGAGAAAGTCAGCTCTTTGTGATCGTGTATCCACCCACGCGACTTGGACGATGCCAGCAGCAATGCATTCACAAACAAAATGATGCTCCACATTGATGTGTTTGGTGCGTGAGTGATACATGCCACTATTTTCAGCAATGGCTTTTTTGCTTTGGTTGTCACAGCGCAGAGTGATGCAATGGATGGGAACACGCAATTGCTGCAGCAGACGACACAGCCAGACAGCTTCACACTTGCATGCACCAAGAGTAACATACTCAGCCTCAGCAGTGCTGCGTGCCACACACCCTTGCTTGCCACTCTTCCAGGAGACTGTAGTGCCACCAACCAGAAAGATGTACCCTGTATGACTGCGAGCATCAGAGTCATGCGCCTAGTCACTGTCTGTGAAGCCGTCCACTACGACCGAGGGCTGTGCACGAAAGTGTAGCCCAACACGAGGCGTGGAGAGAGCGTACCGCACCACTCGCAACGCTGCCTCGAGGTGACGCTCGCGGGGGTACTGAGATAACTGAGACAGAAAGTTCACAGCAAAAGCCACATCCGCGTGTGTGGTCGTGGCAAGGTACATTAGGGAGCCAATGACACGGAGGTAGTCGGTCACGTCAACTGTCTCCCCTAGCTTTGAGAGCTCCGGTGACTTCAGGAGAGACTGGCCAGCGAGCGTCATGGGCGTGGACGCTGTGGGGATGGATAGGAGGAGTGGGGCGAAACGCTCCCCCAGGCTACGCACATATGCAGCCTGATGCACATGCAAGACGCGACGTGCACGGTCCCGCTCCAACTCCATTCCTAGAAAGACACGGGCTGGACCAAGATCCTTCATCTTGTATGCTGCTTGAAGCAAAGACTTGGCGGCCATCACAGAAGCAGCATCGGGAGAGGCAATGAGAAGGTCATCTACGTACACAAGAATGGCAACGAGTGGTTTGGTGGGGGGCCCAAGAAACAGTGCCGGATCCACGGCACTCCGCTTGTAACCCCCTTTCTCAAGGGTAGATGTGATCTCTTGGTTCCAACACCGTGGGGACTGTTTGAGGCCATAGAGAGCCTTGCGCAAGCGCCAAACCCGGTCGGTGCCATCAGAGAAGTTGGGTGGTTGTACCATGTAAATTTCTTCATCCAACTTGCCATGTAGAAAGGCATTATTGACGTCCATCTGCTCAAGCTCCCAGTCACGCTGAGCGACTAGGCTGAGAAGAGCCCTGGCTGTGGTGTAGCGACCAAATGGAGCAAAGGTCTCGTCAAAGTCGACACCGGGGATCTGAGAGAACCCTTTGGTAGTGAGGCGAGCCTTGTACCGTTCAACTGTGTTGTCCGGATTCAGCTTACGACGGTACACCCACTTGGCAGAAACTGCCTTGGGACCCGGTGGGAGGTCGACAAGCTCATACAAGCGGTGATCAGACAGGGCATCGAGTTCGGCCTTCATGGCCTGCTCCCACAACGGGGAGTCAGAGACTGTACGAGCTGCCTGCACAGTCAGTGGTTCGGGAGGAAGGGGAGAAAGGCCAGCGGCAACGAAGCACGAGGCGACATACCCAGCTACAGATCAGGACAGAGCTGAGTGGAATTCCTGTTCGACAAGAGAGTAGCCAAGTGTGGTGCTGGGGTGTATGACAGACGCTGCTGCAGACAGGCTAGAGGTGGTGAGACCAAGTGCACGAAGACCAGGGTCACCAGAGACGACAGGGTGAGACTGCGAGGGGAGAGCCTGGAGACGCCCACCGCGCGTGTAGGGTGAGACTGGGGGAATGGACGGAGTACGCGCAGAGGAGGAGGGAGCAACGGGAAGAGGCGGCGCAGGCAAAGAGGAAGGGTCAAGAGCTGGCTCTGAGGCAAGAGGGGAAGGCGGTGAGATGGCGGCCAAGCGGAGGAGGAGACGACGAAGCCGCGGGAGAGACTACGGTAGGAGAGCCAGGAGATGGACTGGGTGAGGCTAAGGGAGCCGTGGAGGAGGATGAGGCCGGTGAGGGGGACTTTGACAAAGGAGAACCCTGCTCAGAAGGGGAGGAGAAAGAGGGGACCGAGGGACGTCCCGAGGGGAGAACAGCAGGCCCAAAGGACAGAGGACCACCCCCATCCCGGAAGGGCGGAGAAAGGGACCCACCAAAGTGGGGAGAGTCACGCTCAAACAGGTGTTCAAAGAAGAGGGCGTCACGAGAATCAATGACATGGTAGCGGGAAGGATCCCAGAAGCGCCATGCCTTGGAGAAGGGAGAGACACCAAGAAAGATGCACAAGTGACCACGAGGGGACATCTTACCATCACATTGGTCGGTGGGCACCCAGACGGAGGCAGGGCAGTCCCACACGCGGGCAAGACGAAGGTCGGCACGCCGGCCAGTCCACCGCTCAAAAGGAGTGATAGTATGAGGAAGGGGCCCATGCGGAATGCGGTTCCAGACCCAGGTCATGTAGGACATAGCCTCAAAGGCGAAAAGAGGAGACTGACCGGAGGCAGAGAGCAGAGAACGAACCCCATCAGCAAGAGTGCGGTTCCAGCATTCCGACACACTATTTTGCTGTGGTGTGTAGGGGACAGAGGATTCAAGTCGTACACCATGGGACTCAAGGAAGCGAGACGTGGGACCAAAGAACTCACCACCACGGTCCCTGCGAAACACGCACAAGGACCGAAGGCAGGCCCGCTCGGCCTGCGGGAGCGAGGACTCAAGTACGTCGGTGACTTCACTCGTGTGCTGCAGGCCAAAGACCCAGCAGTAGCGGGAGTAGTCATCAGTGAGACACAGGACGTAAGGCCCAATGCCACCAAGGAACTCCTGGGGCAAGGGGCCCATGACGTCAGCATGCACCATATCAAGTGGGTGCGAGGTGGTGGATTTAGAGGTGGAGAAGGGTGAGCGGTGCATTTTGCCACTGGCACAGTCAAGGCAGGTGGCTGTGCAGGGAGGAGAGAAAGTGGCAGGGTCAAGGCCGTGTGCAGGCTGAAGGAAAAGAAGGCGCTGGATCGCGGCAGTGTGAATGTGACAAAGGCGACGATGCAGGAGATCAGCATGATCAGGGGATAGCGAAGGAGCGATGTGAACAAAAGCAGACGTAGCGGAAGGTGAGGGCAACGTGAGCGGCACACGGAAAAAGCGATCGCAGCGTATACCATGTAGAACGACACGGCCAGAAGAGCGGAGTGAGATGGAAGCAAGGCCGCGGCTGGACGAGAAGTCCATGCCCTGATTGTCAAGGGTGGTCACAGAGAGTAGACTGACTTCAAGGTCAGGGACGTACATGACGTCAGGAAGATAGACAGTGCCTCCGGGGCTAACAAAACGGATGACACCAACACCTTGAATAGGGAGAAGCTGGCCGGAGCCAGTTGCATCGGAAGCGGAGGGTGAGGAGGTAGTGATTGCGGCATTGGCGGCGCAAAGCAGGCGCTTGTTCTGGAGGGCGTTCCACCAGTCACTGAGACATGCAGCAGTGAACTCAAAGAGAGGACCAATCCCCGGTGGGGAATCAGCAGGGACAGGTGCAGAGGCAAGGCGCTCAAGCTCTGCCTGGGAGACATGGAGATATAGGTCAGACAGCTCAGGGATGAGGCCAACGACAATGGACAGACATGCGGAGAGAGGGCCTGGGGCGGCCTTGCCAAGGTCACGCAGTAAGCGCAGGCTGCGTGCCCAGTACTCATCTGTTGTCTTGTCTGCCCGCATCTGCAACGTGTTGAACTGAACAGTGAGTGCGCTTTGGGCGGCATGCGCGGTGACAGTTTTGCGGTGGCGGATGAGCGCATAGGCACCCACTGGGTCTGCATTGGTGCCTCGGATAGGGTCCGCATTGTACGTAACAATATTTTCCAGAAGATTTTCGGGGCCGACGTTGATGAGGGCCCGCACAACACGGGCAGCCTCTGTTGGCTGAGGCACAAAAGATGGCTTGGCAGGCGAGTAATATTCCCACAGCAACTCACCCTAAGCCTACGCACTGAAGCGCGTCTCCCAGGATGTGAAGGTGAGCTTGTGCCTCCTCTGTGTTCTCGGCGAGCTCCTGCTGCAACCGGCTTCTCTCGCATGCTCTCCACGCTCAGCTGCTCTCTCAGCTGCCAGCCATTCTTCGCGGCCACTCTTAACCGCATTCGGGTGTCCGCGACTTGCAGCTGCTCTCGGCTGCCCTCGAGGCCGTCTGTGGTGCTCGGATGCACCTCCCGCCTCCTCTGTGTTCTCGGCCAGCTCTTGCTGCACCCGGCTTCTCTCACATGCTCTCCATGCTCAGCTGCTCTCTCAGCTACCAGCCATTCTTCGCGGTCACTCTTAACCGCACTCGGGTGTCCGCAACTTGCAGCAGCCACCCTGGATTCACCACCACTTGACGGGCCCCCGGACGAGGATCTTGATCCTCCTCGTACTACAGCACACTACGCCGACCACGGGTGGGTGGACCCTCGGGATAATAACCCTCCAGACGACGACACACCACTCTGGTTTCGCATTCTCGACTTCTCTTACTGGCGAGAGGATCTGGAGAGGGAAGCATGTGAACCGAGGGGCGCCCGGCGTGACGGTCACACGCCGAGCCCTTGGGATAAACCTCCCAACCCTCGACCCCTTGGTGTGTGGGCCAACCCTTGAGATGTCACACGACCCTCTCCTAGCAGGAAGACCGCTGCTAGTGACCGAGGTTCCCGCCGTGCGACTCTCCCGGCGGCGTTTGCACCAAGGTGCGCTGCGGAAGACTTGTAGGATCGAATGGACGTGTGCGAGGCAATGCTTGGAACACAAGGAGAGTTGGGCAAGGAATGAATCCTTAGACTTGATAGATCAGTACAATGCAATGTACAGAGTCTCTGGGTAAGATTGGCATGCCTAGAACAACCCCTAGGCTTCCTTATGTACCAGCCCCTATGAGCCAGCCGAAAGCTACTCAGCGCCTCGAAGCCCTCTATCGAGGAGCAATCATGCAAATAACACATGCATCATGTATTACGCGTCAAGAGCTTTCC
>SZWC01006291.1:35023-46787 GCA_023375785.1 Penium margaritaceum | reverse complement strand
CCCGGCGGCGTTTGCACCAAGGTGCGCTGCGGAAGACTTGTAGGATCGAATGGACGTGTGCGAGGCAATGCTTGGAACACAAGGAGAGTTGGGCAAGGAATGAATCCTTTAGACTTGAAAGATCAGTACAAGACAATGTACAGAGTCTCTGGGTGAGATTGGCATGCCTAGAACAACCCCTAGGCTTCCTTATGTACCAGCCCCTATGAGCCAGCCGAAAGCTACTCAGCGCCTCAAAGCCCTCTATCGAGGCGCAATCATACAAATAACACATGCAATATGTAGTACGCGTCACGAGCTTTCCAACGCACCAAAGAACGCCTCAATCCGTGAAGAAACGGCTAAGTTATGGCCGTTTGAGTGCTCCACGCGTGACGGCCGCTGGCAGCACAGCCAGCGGGGGTCACGGCCGCCCGAAGCGCTCTTGCTTGCGAATGCAGCTCCAGCCGCCATCCCGAAGTGCCCATGGACCCCAATGGACCTTGCCTCATTGGCTAAGCGTCCATCCAGGGGTGCTTCGGCTGCAGTGGGCGAGAAAGTCGCTCCGCCGTGCTCGGGGTCGAACCGGTACGTCTCCTGTTTTCTGGAGGTGTGCCTCCCACTTTTGCACGGCCGTATCTTTCTCGTCCCTGTACCGAATGACCCGGTTTTTGGGTCGATTTCGCACGGCTTTTCACGTAGAATACAATGGAAGCATCAAAGCATGCATCTGACCTCAGCATGATGACGTAATCACCACCTCGACCGGCGGCTCCCATAACAAAGCAATTGCACGAGAGGAAGAGATCAACCGACAGGTGTACACCGCGGACGATCTGCCAACGTCATCTCCTCGTCTCCCCATCATGCAACCGCCAGCCGACACTCCACCTTCCACCTCTGCATCTACCACCAACACCACCACCGTTCCGCCCCCCGCTATTGCTGCATCTGCTGAACCGTCACCAGCACCGTAGGTACCAGGCGTCATCCCTGTGCTTCCAGTGCACACAGACCCCATCGGCCTCGTGGGGGCCATTCTTGACATAGCAACAGCGGCCGCAGCAACCTTCGCTACCACTGCCCGTGCCTGCAGGGCTCCCACTCAGACTGCCGTGGGTCGTGCGGCTGATGCCTACGCACACGCAGCAGCTTCTCTTACAGTGCTTATCGCTGCCGCGGCGAACATTGCCACTCAGGTCAGAGTAGCAGCAGCCTCCGTCGCCACCGCTGCCTCATCTGCCGCCGACGCCACTGTAGCTGCCGTCGGCTCCATCCGAGCCTCCACAGCAGCAGCTGTTCTAACCCCCACAGGTGCTCCACGGGAGCTGACTCCACACGTTGCCACAGGGGTCCTCGTTGCATCTGCGTCTGCGGCAGTGGCCGGAGCTTCTGTCACCAGCCTTCTATGTTTGACTGTGGCAGCTGCAGGGTGGGTGGCAGTTCTCTTCTCCTCAGCAGCAGCTATGGTGGCTCCTCTCTTCGCCTTGCTGCCCCATCACTAGCTCGGTGAGACCATCCCTCACCCTGCGTGCTACACTCCCTTCCTCTCCTCTCTCATCTGTGTTGGAACTCTTGCTCGCGTATTCTTCTCACCTTCTCACCATGCCTGGGCCAGAGGAAAAGCTAGAGGCCCTCCAGGCCGCCCTTAGCGAGGCGCAGGCTGAGCGCCAAAAAGCGCAGGATGAGCCTGATCGTGAGCGGGACGCACAGCAGGAGTTAGCCGCCAAAGTAGCTGCGTTAGTTCTTGAGCGTCTCCGCTCTGCCCCAGCTTTTGCTGCAGTGCTCCCTGCTGACCAGTCAGGGTCTACAGACTCATCAGCGCCACCTGCTCATGGCGTTGCCAACGCCTCCTCTCTGTCTCTCTCAGCTGTAGCAGCTTTTGCTCATGCTCTCCCACCAGCGCGATAGAAATATTTTGAGACATCACCACCGCCACCGACACCGCCACAGAGGAGGCGGGAGGTGCGTCCGAGCACCACAGACGGCCTCGAGGGCAGCCGAGAGTAGCTGCGGAGAACAGTGGAGCAACTGGGGGCGGCGTGAGAGCCGGAAGAAGTGCCAGCAGCTTGGGACAGCGAGAGTCCCCGAGCATGTGCAAGCGGGTGGGAGAGCACTCGCGAGACCCCGAGAGATGGATGAAAGCCTTGTTAGATCGAGGATGACCACGTCGTGCAGCTGAGACAGCTGCTGCGGGTTGGAGGGGGAGACCAAGAGCATGTTGGTTTTCGTGCATCTCTCATTGTAATCTGTTGTGTCCTCCCGGCTTGTGTACATCGGCATGCAGATGACTGACGGCGAGACTTGACGCCACTGGAGTGTCGCTCGGTGGAGCTGACGCACGCTGAGGCCCATTCACCCGTCGCTGGAGCCTCCTCCTCTGGCGATGCGCTCAGCTCCATCGGCAGGCCTCCTCGGTGGTCAGGCCGCCGGCGGTCACTGCCACTGCAGATGCTGTCTGCATGCACCTAGCACTGTGTCTGGCTGTGGCATTGCTTCTGCAGCATCATGCGATGCCTAGGGTCCATGTCTCCTGTTGTATGGTCCTGTTTGGCATCGTTGACTGTCATAGGTACTGCCTGGGTTCGTGCAGCCATAACTTCTTGTAGCTATTTTTCTAGCTGATTCTAACCGCACGACTCCGTTTGCAGCGTCGGTATTGTGGTATGGTCCAGTTTTCAGGCAAAACGGACGACGCCCGGGTTTTAGGCTGTCAGGCGTCTGGCAGGGCTCACCGAGAAAACCCTGCCTGCCAGAAAATAGGTCTAGCACTATTTTCTGGTTGGCTGGTTAGCTGAGTAACAAGTTCTACACTAGTGGGGGGGAGCTAGAACTTGGAGGGGTCTCCCATTGTTGCTCATTCCTCATTGCTAATCAGTTACTTTTAGTCTTCAGCTACTGTCTGGCGCTAACACTGGTGCGCGCACTTCTGAGTAACAAACCTAGAGCTTCCAGACTTAGTCTCTAGAGCAGCAGACTGAGGGGGCAGCAGACTTAAGCAACGAGGGTGGAAGCTCGCACGCTGCATCGACAACGCATGCTGCCCCAACCTGCTGCCTAGGTTTCTAGCTTGATATCAGAGCCAGAGCGTAGCAGCAGCAGCAGCAGAAGACTGGCGTACAGGTGTTAGACAACGCCGGCGGACTCCCATACGCGCCAGTGCAGGGGAAATGTTGCCGGATTTTTTCCGGCAGCATTGACCCGCCTGGTGGCGGCATCGGATTTTTTCCCACGGCCACTTGGCCAGGGGAAATACTGTCGATTTTTTTTCGGCAGCACAGACCCCCACACGTGACGCGAGGAGGTGAGCGGCAGGCCGCATCCAACACCTGCGGGCGACGACGCACACGGCAACATCACCCATGTGTAGTTACTTGCACCAGCACGTAGCAGCAGCAGCTTGCAGCAGCGGCAGCCGCAGGCAACGGCAGCGAGCAATTGCAGCAGCTCGCAGCAGCCCGCAGTAGCAGCAGCCCGCAACAGCAGCTCGCAGCAGCAGCAGCCTGCAGCAGCCACTTAGCAGCTGCAGCCCGCAGCAGCAGCTGAAGCAGCGTGCAGCAGCAGCAGCAGGCTGTAGCAGCCGCAGCAGTAAGCCGCAGCAGCAGCCATCCGCAGCAGTAGCTACAACGAGCAGCTGCCTGCAGCGGCTGCTACTGCTCGTTGCCCGCAGCGAGCGAGCAGCGAGCAGTAGCCCGCTGCTACGAGCGAGCAGCTGACCTCTGCCAGCGAGCAGCAGCTCACTGCCAGCGAGCAGGAGCCGGCTGCTCGCAGCTAACAGCGGGCAGCTGCCCGCTATGACAGACGAGGAAGAAGAAGAAAAAAAAGGAGCAAAAAAAATTCCCCCACACCACCTGCTTCGCTGCCGCTGCTGCAACAGCCGCCTTCGCTGCAGCAGCAGCCTTAGCAGCTGCAGCAGCCCGCAGCAGCAGCAATTGTTGCTGCAACTGCAGCCGCAGCAGCAACAGCCGTAGCAGCATTAGCGGGAGCAGCAACAACAGCTGCAGTAGCAGCAGCAGCAGCACCAACTACAGCAGTCACCGTAGTAGCAGCAAACAGAAGTAGCAGCAGCAGCAACAACAACAACAGCAGCTGCAGTAGCGGCCCCAACAACCGCCACTGCTGACGTCAGCATCCTACTACTGATGTCACTGCTGACGTCACTGCTGACATCATCAACTCACAAAAAAACAAGAAAACCAAAGAAGGGGGCAAGGGAAGGAGGGGTAATCCTAAGGGTGGGGAGGACGTCCACCGCCCTCAGCAGACGTCACTGCTAACTTCAGCAACCCACAAAGAAAAAAAAACAAAACAAAGGGCAGCACACCATGGCTGGTAGCCCAACTGGGGAGGGGTCCACCTCTGTTGGGGGGACCCCCACCCCCCCTTTCCTGCAACGGCTGCAGCTGCAGCAGCAACTGCAGCAGCGGCAGCAGCAGCAGCAGCAAGAGCAGCAGCAGTAGCAGTAGCAGCAGTAGTATTAGCAGCAGCAAGAGCAGTAGGAACAGCAGGAGAAGCAGGAGCATCAGCAATAGCAGGAGTAGCAGCAACAGCGGAAGCAGTGGCAGCAGCAGCAGGAGGAGCAGCGGCCCCAGCAGCCCTCTGACGTTGTTGGCGATAACCCTGACCCCCTCGCTGCTCTTCAGCAACAGCTTGCCGCCCTGACGTAGCAGCTTGCGGCACTGCAACCGTTAGTCTCCCAGTCTGCCCCCAATGTGCCTTTGTCCCTCCCCCCTCCAGGGTACGCCAGCCTAGTTGTGTCTGCTGCCACGCAATACCTGGCGCAGCAGCAGACTCTATACCAACGGCAGACAGTGAACTCCGTCCTTGGCCCCACTCTGGGTGCCGGCCGCAGGCAAAAGGACTTTGAGACGCCGCCGCCGCCGCTTCAGGCCGGCGAGCAGTTCCGGAGCTGGGAGCTCAGCTTCCGCATCTGGGCGCAGGGTGAGGGCCTGTGGGCATACTACACCCTGCCGTATGATGCCACCTTGGCCGACCAGCTGTATGACGCTGGTTGTGCCATCCGAGCTCTCGTCCCTGTCGCCCCTCCGGCTTCCCGCCTCCCCCTCGAGCCCTTCTTGGGCGACTTCACCGCTGGCGCCACCCCAGACCCTGCAGCCGCGTGGCACGTTCTCACTCGTCCCCATCGCCTGTCCAGCGACGCTGACACTAGCCGCCTGCTGCGAGAGTTCAACTCCCTGTACATGGGGGAGACCAAGACGGTCACCTCCTACTGGCAGCGGGCGGAGGACATCCTTCGTCGCCTCGGGACCACTGCCCCACCCCGTTTGGCCGCGCTCCTCACCATCAAACGCAGTGTCACCGAAGCGTACGTGGACGTCTTTGTCCACTACCCTCACGATGTTCTCTCCACCATGGCGGCCCAGGGCACCCTCATGCCCTGGGCATACGAGCTCTTCCTCCGCATTGAGGAAGCCCGACAGGAGTCCCGACTCCAGCGCACGGAGGTCGTCGCCTCCCCTGCCGTCGCCTCCCCTGCCGTCGTCTCCGTGGCCGTCGCCTCCCCCGCCACAGCTACCTCATCCTCATCGGGGAAGAAGAAGCGTCGGAACAAGAAAGGCAAACGTCAGCAACAGCAACAACAGCAGTCGTCGACCGGGTCCAGCACTCGCAGCTCGGTTTGCCACAACTGTGGTCAGCCCGGGCACGGGTGGTACACGTACCCTCCACCGACGGATGAGGCCCGCGTCATCGCCACCATGCGTCGCCAGCGCGAGCACCGTCTCGCCTCTGCCGTCGTGGCTGTCACCGGCTCTGACACCTCCGCCTCGTCCAGCAGCTCCACCACTCCGGTTGCTTTGCCGGTCCCGCCGACACCAGCGCCGCAGCTGTCGCCGCCGGCGCAGTCCTCCTTCTACCCGGGCTCCGGCGCCATCACCTCGCACTCCGTCTACACTCCCGGGCCATCCTCCCGCGAGCGCCAGCTGGAGCAGTTCATCGCGTTCCAGCTCGGCCTGCCTCGCCCTCCTCCCCAGGGAAGTGCGAGTTGCATCACTTCCTGCTCCCCTGTCCAGCCCTGCATGACTGAGACTGAGCTACGGTCGTGCCCCGTTTCCTCATCTATCTCATCGTCTCTCATGGTCTCCGCTACCCCATCCCAGGACGACGTTGCTTGGCTTAACAATTGACAGTCTCGATTCGCACCTCCTTCCACCGCATCCACGTCCCTTGCTTGTTGCCATGTGACTGTTAGTGATCTTGCGACCCCGGTCCAGGACCCTGCTGAGACCTGGATCATCGACTCCAGGGCCACGCATCACATGACGGCCTATCGTGAGGCCTTTAGTATGCTCGGTCCTGTAGGTGATGCTTCCGGTGTCCGGACAGGCTCTGGCCAGGTGTTGCCTGTCCGTGGTGTTGGCGTCGTTCGTGTCCGTGGCCCCTCCGGTGACGTCTTTCTGACTGATGTCCTCTTCGTCCCTGGTCTTGAGCTCAGCCTTCTGACCTTCACTGCACTTGACCGCATGAGCATGGACGTTGTGCACCGCGTGGTTTTAGCACTGTGTTGTTGCGTCCGTCTGGCCTTGTTGTGCTGCATGCCACCACCCGTGGCAACCTGTGGCATGTACCTCGCCTCTCCTCCTCTCCTTCCCTCTCCTCCCCGTCGGCCGCCACAGGCCATGTGTTTGTCACCAGTACACTTTCTCCTTAGCACACTCGCCTCTTGCACCGCCGCCTCTGCCACGTCCACTCTGCCGCCGTAGACAGCATGCTCCGCACCCAGCCGGCCAAGGGCCTTGACCCGGAGACTTTCCCCCTCCCGTGCCCAACTGAGTGCATTGACTGCGCTAAGGGGAAGATGCATCGGTCCACGTATCCCTTGTCTTCCTCTCGTGCGTCCGCCCCCCTCAACCTTGTCCATTCGGACGTCATGGGTCCTCTCCCCACCGAGTCCGTCGGCAAGCATGGTCGCTACGTCCTCACCCTCACTGACGACTTTTCTGACTACCGCTGGGTCTTCTGCCTTCGGCAAAAGAGCGATGTCATCCACGCCATCCAGGACTGGCTTGTCCTTGCGGAACACGAGGAACTCTCTCCGCCGCTTTCACTCAGATCGCGGTGGTGAGTACCTGAGTGAGACCGCGACCTTTCTCGCTTCCCGCGGAATTCGCCATGAAATGTCCGTGCCTTACACACCCGCCCAGAACGGTGTCTCCGAACGGTGGAACCGTACTATGGCCGACGCCATCCGCACCATGCGGGTCGAGTCTGGTCTCTCCGAGGGCTTCTATTTTGAAACCATGGCCTACATGACCTGGGTCTGAAACCGAATTCCCCACAGTCCCCTTCCCCGCCAGTCCACACCGTACCAGCATTGGTGCGGTCAGCGAGCTGACCTCCGCCCGGCTCGCGTCTGGGGCTGCGTGGCCATTGTGGCTGCCTGTCCCGCAACAGGGCCGCAAGCTCGGCCTTCGCGGACGTCCCTGCACCTTCCTCGGTGTCTCTCGTCAGTCCAAGGCCTGGCGCTTCTGGGATCCCTCTCGGCACTGCATCGTTGAGTCCCAGGATGCCCTCTTCTTCGAGGACCTGTTTCCTCGCGACCTTATTCGCTCCGGCTCTTTCGTGTCTATCCCGTCGCGCGGGGGAGTGGTGAGTCCATCCTCCGTCCTGCCACTTCCGGGTGACACATCCCTCAGTCCTTCCGAACCGGCATCCCCAGTCGCGTCTGCTGGTCCCTCCGGGCCAGCAGCCCCAGTCGCGTGTTCTAGTCCCTCCGGGCCAGCAGCCCCAGTCGCGCCCGCTGGTCCCTCCGGGCCGGCACCCCCAATCGCGTCCGCTGGTCCCTCCAAGCCGGCAGTCCCAGACGCGTCTGCTGGTCCCTCCGGGCCAGCAGCCCCAGTCGCGTCCGCTGGTCCCTCTGGGCGAGTAGCCCCAGTCGCGTCCACTGATCCCTCCGGGCCGGCAGTCCCAGTCGCGTCCGTTGGTCCCTCTAGGCCATCAGCCCCAGTCGCGTCCGCTGGTCCCTCCGGGCTAGTAGTCCCAGTCGCGTCCACTTGTTCCTCCGGGCCAGCAGCCCCAATCGCGTCCGCTGGTCCCTCCGGGCCGACAGCCCCTGTTGCATCCGCGAGTCCCTCCAGGCCAGCAACCCCGTCCGCCTCCATCAGCCCGACGGACTCAGTGCCGTCACCTGCCTTGCCACGCTACACGCGTGGCCCTGGCGGCAGCCTCCGACCCAGACCGTCAGTGAGCGCGTAGACCGTCGCACCGCGCTCCGTGGCGCCTCGACCCCCCGTGGCTCCACGTGTCTCCTCCGCTCCCATGGTTGTGAGTGGGGATCCTGGCACCAAGGCCCTCGGCCTGACCACCTCGGCCATTGTTGCAGACCTTCACCCGGGCTCCGCACTGGGCTACGCCATGCTTCATCATGAGCATCGGTACGTTGTCGCAGCTGCACTCGCGCGCATTCCACTTGGGGCTCGAGTTGCACACGTTCTCTCAGTCCGCTCCACAGCACGCCCGGAGGACCCAGACACCCTACGCGAGGCACGAGCCTCTCCTGAGGCCGCACACTGGGACGCTGCCTGCGCCGATGAGCTCGCCGCTATCCGACAGCACCACGTGTATGACCTCGTCGACCTTCCCCCAGGACGGAAGGCCGTCGGTGCCAAGTGCGTCTTTCGGCGCAAGTGGAAGCCCGACAGGTCCTTGGACAAGTACAAGGCCCGCCTTACAGCCAAGGGGTTTGCCCAGATTCCTAGGGTCGATTACGACCAGATCTTTGCCCCATTTGGCCGGTTCTCCACTAGCCGGGCACTCTTCAGTCTGGTCGCCCTACACGGGTGGGAGATGCATCAAATGGACGAGAGCAACACTTTTCTCCATGGTTCATGGAGGGTGAGGAGCTCTACATGGTGCAGGCTCCAGGCTTCGACGATGGCACTGAGAGAGTCTGGCGACTGCGCAAGGCCCTTCATGGCCTGAATCAGTCGCCTCGGTGCTGGAACCAAGAAATCAGCAGCACGCTCCTTCGTGGCGGGCTCCAACGCAGCACCACTGACCCCGCACTGTTTGTCTGTCCGCGAGGCCAGACCTTCGCCGCTGTTCTGGTTTACGTCGACGGTCTGCTCATTGCGTCGCCAGACACGGCTGCCATCCAGCGTGTTAAGGATCTGCTGCACGCCGCCTACCAAATGAAGGACCTTGGGTCTGCCAGAGTGTTCCTAGGCATGGAGCTCGAGCATGATCGCTCCCAGGGTGTCCTGCACATCCACCAAGCCGCCTATGTGCAGACACTGTCCACCCGCTTTGCGGAGGACCTGCCACTCGTGCCGAGCGCATCCTCACCCATGTCACCCGATGGCCAGGTGAAGCTGAAGAGTCCTGACCCAGCCGTTGTGGGGGAGCCAGTTGACATGACCACATACGTGCGAGTCATCGGGTCACTGATGTTCCTGGCAACGACGACACGCCCAGACATCGCGTTCGCGTCAACCTCCTGGCCCAGTTCTCTCAGGAGCCGCGTCACCTCCACTACAAGGCCGCGATCCGAGTACTGCGCTATGTTGTCTCGACTCCTCGGCGAGGTCTTATGTTCCGCCGTCAGCCGTCTGTTGTTGCGGTGGGCTACACCGATAGTGACTGGGCCGGCAGTCCGGACAGTATGAGTCGCACAGGCTGGATCTTTCTGATTGGCGGCATAGCTGTGTCCTGGCGCAGTGGCAAGCAGGGATGCGTTGCACGCAGCACTCCTGAGGCTGAGTACGTTGCTCTTGGCTCAGGCGCGTGTGAGAGTGTGTGGTTGCGTCGTCTGTTATCCGAGTTGCGTCAGTCCATCGCATCCATCACGTTGCACTGTGACAATGAGAGTGCCATGGCCATCGCCGACAATGACGGCGTGCATCACACACACACAAAGCACATCAATGTTGAGTATCACTATGTGCGTTCGTTGTTACATGACGGCAGCGTCAGCATTGTGTGGGTTGAGACAGCACGGCAGTTGGCTGACTTCTTGACCAAGGCACTGAAGCGCGACAAGAAAGCTGTGAGTTCAGTCGGCATGCGTCCCTGAGTGATTCTCTCTGTCCCTGCTTGCGTCTCTGCTCGGCCTGGGGGAGTTTGGTCGTTGACTGTGTCTCTGCTCGCACATGTGCACTACGCCTGTGAGTCATGGGGGAGTGTTGGTTTTCGTGCATCTCTCATTGTACTCTGTTGTGTCCTCCCGGCTTGTGTACATCGGCGTGCAATTGACTGACGGCGAGACTTGACGCCGCTGGAGTGTCGCTCGGTGGAGCCAACGCACGCTGAGGCCCATTCACCCGTCGCTGGAGCCTCCTCCTCTGGGGATGCGCTCAGCTCCATCGGCAGGCCTCCTCGGTGGTCAGGCCGCCGGCGGTCACTGTCACTGCAGATGCTGTCTGCATGCACCTAGCGATGTGTCTGGCTGTGGCATTGCGTCTGCAGCATCATGCGATGCCTAGGGTCCATGTCTCCTGTTGTATGGTCCTGTTTGGCATCGTTGACTGTCATAGGTACTTCCTGGGTTCGTGCAGCCATAACTTCTTGTAGCTATTTTTCTAGCTGATTCTGACCGCACGACTGCATTCGCAGCGTCGGTATTATGGTATGGTCCAGTTTTCAGGCAAAACGGACGACGCCCGGGTTCTGGGCTGTCGGGCGTCTGCCTGCCAGAAAATAAGTCTCGCACTATTTTCTGATTGGCTGGTTAGCTGAGTAACAAGTTCTACACTAGTGGGGGGGAGCTAGAACTTGGAGGGGTCTCCCATTGTTGCTCATTCTTCATTGCTAATCAGTTACTTTCAGTTTTCAACTGCTTTCTGGCGCTAACACTGGCGCGCGCACTTCTGAGTAACAAACACAGAGCTTCCAGACTTAGTCTCTAGAGCAGCAGACTGAGGGGGCAGCAGACTTAAGCGACGAGCGTGGAAGCTTGCACGCTGCATCGACAACGCATGCTGCCCCAACCAGCTGCCTAGGTTTCTAGCTGAGAAGCTGCGAGAGCAGCTGCGGTGATGCGTGGACCACGGGAGACGTGGACCGCGGAGGGCTCCAAGGACCAAGACCGCCGAGCGCTGAGAGGCATGTCTCACTCCTCTGATACCAGTAGTTACTAGGAAGTTACGTGGCTAGGCCATGTGTGGTGAGGTGGGTGAATGCAACAAGTCACACCGAGCGAGAGAAGCCATGGATGCGGTAACTTGCTTGAAAAGTTACGCACTCAACCAAGACAAGTCAGAAGGAGGGGGGGGCGAGCGAGACTAGTACCGGTGAGCACTCACCCACCACGAGTGTCAAATTCGGGCGAACAAGTGCCGCCACCCGGGGGTCGAGCCCGACCGCTCGGAATAAACCGAGGGTGGCTACTCACCGACGCACAGTCAAGACCGGCACGGTGGCCCCCTAGGGATGAGCACCCGGAAAATGTGCAGCTCGCCCATCACATGCAAGGCAAGGTAACATGATGCAGGGCACGACAGTGAGAATGTACGGCCCCTAGCATCTACCGCATCACAAAGAGTCATAGAAATTCATGGAGAGTCATGCAATGGTCACGTTTGTGCCCGAGGGCATTCCTGGGTCCAGCAGCAGCAGCACCTTGAGGGCGTCAACGGCTCCAACCAGGATGGGCACATCGGACGCTTCCCCAGGTGGGACCATTGTCACTGAATCTGTACAGAGTGTGTGCAGAGTGTGAGAGGCAAGAGGGCATAGAGTTGTGAGTGGCAAACGAACTTCAACACGTGCGTGTGTGCGTGCGTGCGTGCGTGCGTGCGTGCGTGCGTGCGTGCGTGCGTGCGTGCGTGCG
>SZWC01006290.1:104020-135698 GCA_023375785.1 Penium margaritaceum | reverse complement strand
TATCTGTATCTATATCTATATCTATATCTATATCTATATCTATATCTATATCTATATCTATATCTATATCTATATCTATATCTATATCTATATCTATATCTACATCTATATCCATATCTATATCTTTGTCTTTGTCTATATCTATATCTACATCGATATCTATATCTATGTCTATATCTATATCTATATCTTTAACTATATCTATATCTACATCTATATATATGTATCTAGATGCAGCTCGGAGTTGTTACGAGGCGGTTTGACACTGGCCATTCTATTATCTGCGAGGGACAGACTACACACAATGCGCACTGTCCTCGACCAGGAAAGGGGCAAATTTGTATCGTACCTCTTCTGTGCGGAGGCTAGTGACGCCCTACCCAGCACTTTAAAAAACAAAACTCCTAGTCGATAGGTTTGAGAGACATTTTTTTATCCCCCATTTGCTTTGCCATGCACTATGTTATGCCAAACAAAGCGTAGATGGTGAGCAGGTAGAAGTTGCAAGGTAGAACACCGTTTGCAAATTGGGACACTTTGGCAATTAATAACTTGTCGTAAGTGTACTTTGATGACAATTGTTGAAATGATCTGACATGTATGTACAAGTGTCAAGTTACAAATGAGGTATAGTTGGGGTCATTCGGCCCATTGTTGAGCGATGTGTGTTGGGTCGTTTCATGAGTGGTCGGATTTGAGAAGCTCCACTGAGAAATCGTGGGGCTTTGAGGATTGACGGTGAAGATGTGGGATGCATTTGAATCGAGATATGTCTTGATGCGTCGAGAAGTTGACCGAAAGGTCGTGAAACTTTTGTCATAGATTTGCGAGAGTGATCGAAGTTGTCAAAAACTTTGGGAAGGTTCACTAGAGGGCGAAGGCAATTGGTCGAATGACCGTCGGCCGTCGGGGTGAAAATCGAGGTCTCGAAATGTGGTAGGCTATGCGTGTAATGACAAAAATGCCCATTCAAAAAGATTAGAGACTGGTGTATATCTGGTACGTAACACTTCCCCCCCGTTTTAACTGCGATGTCCTAGCGCGTATAGTTGTGGCTCGGTGATGGCGGTCATAACTGTCGATTATGTGATCGATGGGGGTTTACATGCGCTCTCGATCTCAAACGGTCCCAACGATTGGAGTTTCAGCTTCGAACAGTGGGCTTCGAGGAGTTTGATGATGGTCGAGCTAAGAAGGACTTTGTGGTTGGTGATGAAAACATCGTCGCTACAATGTCGGTCAGCTACTCATGTCATTGTTGCTTTTGTCTTTGCAAGTGTCTGTCATGTTTCCTCCAAAATGGTGGAGAAGACACGGTGTTTGACGTCAACTACGAGAATGTTGCTTTGACAGTGTAGTCCCAAATATGACCAATTTCCTCACCCGTCAAACCATGTATCAACAAGTGTATTGGGAAGTGAACAAAATAGTGAACATGGATGGTTCACAGAAACTACTAAACATTTCATAGACCACATTATAGTTTTCTTTCAAAACAAGAAATGTACATCTGGGATTTGAGTACATGCATTCATGTGTATGTTTTGTGAAAAGTGTGTGCCTACATGAATACACTTTTTGATACAATGATCAATAAGTGCGTGAATTTGAGATGATGAACCATAACTCCTCATTGGTGCGCTCGATTTAGCCGTTGGTTTAAGGATGGAATGTCGTTGATAACTAGATCCGACTGCTGTAGCAAGTCATTAGTTTGCACCAAAAACAACTGGTGAATCGACCATCCTTGTCGCTCATGATGGTTCTCAGTACGCCGTGTAGCCACTCGATGTTGTTTAGAAATAGCCACGTTGTTCCTTCGATGGTAACAGTGGTCGTTATAGCAGTAAATTGAGACATTTTGGAAAACTTGTCGACAACCACAAGGATTGCGTCATATCCATCGGGTGTGAGTGGCAATCCTATGACAAATTCCATGGAGATGTCGATCTGCAGTTTCGTAGGAATGGAGAGCGATTGCAAAAGTCCGGGTGGCCGTGTGCGACCGGATGATTGTCGCTGACATGTGTCGTAGGATTTGTAAAAGTTGGCCACTTGAGATTGCATCTTGTTCCACCAGTAGGGTTTTGCCAGCTTCTTCATAACCTTTTCCTCTTCGAAGTGTCCACCTAGACGTGTGTTGTGGCATTCTTCGAGTAGCATGCGACAAAGTTGATCATTCAGGGGAACGACCACCTGGCAAGTGAATCATCCCCTCCGATAGGGTGGTCGTAGCAAAACTTGGCTTTGTTGTATCCTTCATGCTAGTCGTAGCCTCATGCGAACAACCACTCAAGATACTAATCTTGTTGCAGTTGAAGTGTTAATGCATCAGCCTTAGGTCTAGTCGGCTACTCAGTGCATGTGTTGGGCTGATTTAGCATGACTGGTACTCAATATCGTAGTCGAACCCGGATTCAAGGAAATCCATCCATCAGGTTTCATGTCGATTGAGGTACAGCTACGTCTTCAAACATGTCAACGCATGGTGGTCGGTGCATATGATGCATCGGCAACACTCTGGATAACACCGCCATATCTTAATCCCCCGGCATTTCTTTCTCATGTATGGCATAGTTGAGTTTCGGTCCTCTTAGTTTTTGAAACACGTATGCAACTGGTTGCTCTCCATTGCCATGGTCTTGGAGGAAGACTGCGTCGATGGCTTGATCTGAGGTTTCCGTAACCATGAAATAGTCGACCGTCGGATTGGCTAATCATAGGGCAGACGCCGAGGTCACAGCGTTCCGCAAGGCAGTAAACACTTCTTATTATCTCTCTCCCCACCACCACTCATTTTTTGTTTGAGTGGATTCAGAGGCATGCATTAAGAATCAGACGTAATCATGTACAAAGCATCAGTAGTAATTGCAAAAGCCGCGGAAAACTTGAGCGTCTCGAACGTTAGTCGGTGTTGGCTAATCAGTGACTGCTGCCACTTTTCTCGGATCCATAGTGATAAGTCCGCCATTGATAATGTGACTCAAAACTCATTCAAACGGCGACTGAAGAAAAACTTCAAGAGATTAAAAAAACATCTCCTTCTAGAACTTTGAGAACTTTTTGAAGATGTCCATCGTACTCCTATGGGGTGTGGCTATATACCTGAATGTCATCAAGGTACACCTTGACAAATTCATTCAGGTACGGACAAAACATATTGTTCATTGCCACCATGAACATTGCCAGGTCATTCTTAAGTTCAAACAACATCACCGTGAACTCAAAATGCATGTAGCAAGTTCGGAACGCCGTCTTCTCGATGTCGGTGTCTACCAGACGAATCTGCAGATAACCGCTGCATAAGTCAATTTTAGTGAAAATTGGAGCCTCTCAGAGTTGGTCCAAACGTTCATCTGCTTAGGGAACAGGGAAGCGGTTCTTGATGGTAGCGTCGTTCAACGCCCGATAGTCCACGCACATCCGCATTTCAGGAGTTTTCTTTTTCACAATAAACAATACTACGACATATGGTGACGTGGACGGGCGGATTAAACTGTGACCGGGCATCTTGTCGAGTTGCTTCTTTAACTTGGTCAACTTGTGATTGCTCATCTTTTAGGCCCCTCAAACGATGGGTTGGCTGCCCAGCTTCAGCTTGATGCGATGGACAATGTCTCGTTGAGGTGGTAGGGTTTTGGGAGTTTGTTGGAGAAAATAGTCTCAAACTCTCAAACAAGTAGCAAGAACTCTTCGGGTACCTTTGCAAAATTTGTTGATGCCGATAAGGCTGATGAGGGTGATGCGTCAGTTGCTGCCACCTCTGCTTCCTGCATCAGCTCAAGGTGTATGAGCCATGCAGGAGCTCCCCGTCTTATGCAGTACTTGCCCATGTTGAGCGGTATAGGTTGAACAGGCTATCGCTTTTTGGCTACGACAGCTTCCCTTGTTGCTTCAACCTCTGTTGTGTCAAATGCGGTCTTCCGTCCCACACATAAAATCTGTTGTCTTGCATCGTCAATGTCCACGTAGAAGTCGCCGCTCTTTTAGTCCACCTGTCGATTGTGTCAGCACACGAAATCTCGTCCGAGAATGAATTTTCTTCCACTCATTAGACAAGACCTCCAAATTGTTACATCCCGTAGATCTCCCACCAATAGTGTTAGTGGTAATTGGATTCTACGTATTTGAAACATCGAGTAGACAATCTTTCCTTCAAACACCCTTCTTTGGTCTACAAATCTAGATTTCAAACCATGTCATCGATGGCGCAGATCGTTCTCCTCGGATAAGATCTGTACCTTTCACTGCTGCCCCTTACCATTTCCCGACTCATTTTTCTGCGGCTCCCCCCCTTGTAAGGGGGGGAAACCACAAGGGATGTGCCCAATGTTTCCACAGTTGTAGAAGGTGGACATAAATCTCTGTTTGACGGCACCCGCTTCCATCAGAGTCGAGTAGTCCCCCCACTGGCTTTTTTTGTTTCCACGACAATTGTGATTTGGAGGTTTCCAACTGTAGGATTTTGAGATCTCAGCGTTGTAGGTGGTGCTGTCAATGCTTTTTGCTACGACAAGCATTCGTGGAAAATCGTCTCGGATGTCGAAGATGGGAATTGCTCGTTTGATGTCGCACTTGAGGTTGTTATTGAAGTAAGAACAGAGTTTGTCGGGGGCGATGTCTGAACGAGTCATGATCTCGTAAAATCTCCACGTGTACTCTACTATGTTTCACTATTGACAGAGACGCTTGAGCTTTTACTTGTTGATAGTTTTTGCCCCTTGTTCAGTGTTTTAGGTCGGATCAGGAATACTGTGCCCCTTGTGGAGGTATGACCCCAGGATCTGCTGCGATGTGACTCAACAATGCTCTTTCCATGTGAGATATCACCTGTGAGTACACAATGTGGGTGAGTGGTTACCTTGGCCATTTTGTCGATTTGGCCAAGTTAGAGGTCATTAGTTCAATCCTGGCACCATGCACATCTTGTTTGCTATGGAGACTTCGAAGAAGGAAAGTTTGTAGCTTCTTAGAGGCTACGTGGTTGGTCTATCACCTTGGCACTAGGATGATTATGTGTCAAGCCCATAGTGCAAGTCTATTGGTGATGTGGCTGGTTCAGGCCACTCCCAGGAATGTGCTTTGGAGTTCTACGACTGGATAGACAACTATAAAAAGACTTGTCGTGCATGCAGATCACTCAACCCTTGCTTGATGCTCTCTTGTGTATTGACAACTTGAAAACTTCTTGAGATGTAATGCTAAGGTGTTAGGAATCTTGAAGGTGAAGTGTATGCTTGATTAAGTTTGGGGTGCATGACACATGTGTACAAATGAAGAAGGCCTAAGAACCTTTGTGAGTTTTTTTGTGGCTTCTCTGCAAGAGGTGTTAGCTCAGTAGCTAACAAAGGGTTATGGGCCCACTCCTCTGGTTAGGGAAGTTTCACGTATGCAACCTCTGAGTTCACAAGCAGTGAGCGGCTTCGCTCTCACCCGACTTCGCTGTTTGCAGGGCAACATCAGTAGGAGGGGGTTACAACACATTTGCACCTTTCTACCTTGGGAGAAGACACCAGCCTACATCAGCCTACATCGGCTTACATCTGTTTGCAACGGCCAACATGTACAAGGGAAGTAGCTCCCTCTTCTCACCAACAGCGTACAATGGCCTCAAACATAGGTTCATCGACATCAAAAACAGGTGGAGCAGCTGTAGCAGTTGTAGTTGTAGGGATGGCAGGGTTAGGGGAACCAGGGAATCATTCGCCCATCCTCAAGTTTGATGGAGAGGGGTTTGCGCTTTGGAAGTGGCAATTTGAGATCATCATGGATGATAGAGATCTGTTAGGATTTTTTGACGAAACCATCCCATCACCAAAGGAGGAGGGTGCTGACCTTGTGGCATGGGTCAAGCTCAACAAGAAGGCTCTCGCCATTCTTGTGTCCTCCATACAACCCTCAATCCTTTCACACATCAGCGGTTGTACAGTGGTAGCCGCGGTATACGCCAAACTTGGCAAGGTATTTCAGTTCCACTCACATGCCAACCGTCTCTTCATTCTATAAAACCTTATTAGCATGAGGCTTGGTGAAGGGGAGGATGTCTTTATGCAGAAGTTTCAGACGCTCTTGCAACAAGCCACTCGCATGGGGTGGGACCTGAAATCCGATATGCAGGCCATGATTTTTCTGATGACGCTGCCGGAAAGCAAGGGCCCCATGATAGCGGTGACTGGAGGGTGGACTGAAGATCTAATTTCCTACACCACCGTCTCCGAGTATGTATGGAATGAAGCCATGCATCATAGCAGCAGTGAAGCATGGCTGCCTTTGCCTCACGGAGCAACGGCACCTTCCGAAATAAGTCCTCCTCTAGGTACAAGGTAGATAACAGCACTAGCAAAAGTGGAAGGGATGCAAAGTGTCCAGGAAACTACCATAACTCTGGCAAGGCTGGACACTGGGCTTGAGAGTGCCGTGCACCCAAGAGAGAGGGAGGAGATAGGGATGAATGGTGAGGGGGAAATGGTGGGAAGTATCCCACAAGCTTGATGGCTGAGTGTTCCTCCAACAAAGGGAGGGCGATACTCACGCCAGGAGCCTAGGGCCTTGACTCGGGCTCAAACAAGCACACCACTTACAAGAAAAGTGACTTCATCTCTCATGCTCCATGCAGCAAGAACTTTAGATTCGCCAACGGCAAGGTTGAGGCAGCTGAGGGGATTGGTGACAAGCTGGTCACAGTGGTTGTGAACGGTGGAGATTCCGACCTCAAGCTAGAGAGGGTGGTCTACTTGCCCTCCTTCACAGCCAACCTGCTCTTCGTCTCTAAGATAACTGACCATGGCATGACAGTGGTCTTCACAAAGGAGGAAGCGGTGATAGTCCCCACCAAGGACATCAACATCTCCTACTCTGCCAAGAAGGTTGTCGCAGAGGTTCCTCTCGTTGATGGAATCTACGACTTGCAGACCAAAATGTTAACTTCAACGGATCAATCTTCAGTTGGGAGTGATGACAAGGAGAGCAGCGATACAGAATCAGATGAGGAAGGACATGTTGGAACAGTAGAAGCACTGGCAGCAGATTATTCGGCAACAAAACGGTAAGCAAATGCAACCACTAGGGTTTTTCATTCTAGCCTTTGCACATCCTCTGAGAACCTGTGGCATAAGCACTTTGGGCATGTGGCTTATTGCACATTAGAGCTCATTGGAAAGCAGGAGTTGGTGCGTGAGATGGAGCTAGATGATGAGGCGGAGGGAGTCGGGATCATGTATGAGCCATGCCTTCAAGGCAAGGCAAAATGGAAACCCTTCAAGGGCAATGGCACGCGTGCTCTTGCACCTCTTGATCTCATCCACTCTGACATGTGTGGTCCCTTTCGCATACCGTCAAATGGAGGCAACATATACTTCCTCACATGCATCAACGAATACAGCCACAAAGTCTGGATATACTTTCTGAAAAGAAAAGTTAGGTGAAGGAGAATCTGCAGGCCTTTGTTGCTATGGTTGAACGACAGAGTGAAGAGAAGTTGAAAGCATTTAGGATAGACAATGGGGGAGAGTATGAAGCTTGTAGGGAGTGGCTGAATTTGCAGGGCATTGAAAACCAGAAAACTACCCCATACTCACCTCAAAGCAACGGCATAGGAGAGAGGATGAACCAGACCCTCCTGGGCATGACAAGGTGCATGTTCTTTGATGCCAAGTTGCCTCTAAGGTTCTGGGCAGAAGCAGCACGTACGACTACCTATCTTGTGAACCTCACACTTGCAGCAGCTCTACAAAGGAGAGGCAAGGAGAAGCAGACACAACAGCTGCAGATGCCTCAAGAAGCATGGTCAGGCAGGAAGCCATACCCCTCCTACCTCAAGGTGTTCGGTTGCATCGGCTTTGCCAAGGTCCAGGCCGGTGAGGGCCCTGGAAAGCTCGATGCAAGAGCACAATGTTAATCCTCCCTGTATATATGTACAACTCTGCAGTGGCCATGAGTGTGCAGGGCTTGCTGACTCTGAGAGCGGAAGCGACGCACAATGAGCGCGTGCGTGAGCACTGAGCACACCATACATCCACTTCGCTCCCTCTCCTGTGCTCGTTTCCCTCTCGGTAGCAATGCCCTAGCTCCAGCCATTCAGCCAAGACTACTGCTAGATTAGCCATTGGGGACCTAGTGTGGCCCTATCTTTTATATGATCCTGCATGCCTGATGCTTGCGTTCGCAGACCTAGATGTGACCTCGAAGTTGAGGCTGGGTATTTCTGACTGACGTAGGTTGTGCACAAACATGGAACCGGCATAGAGCCTGATTTAATGTCGTGCGCGGCATTTCGGCGCACTAGAAAATGAGTGCCGGCGAGCTTTGCTCGCCGGCCGACGGGTGGGCTCGAGCAGCGAGTCCCATCCCGTAGAGCTGCTCTGTCCTTACTCCTAGCACTTATAGTTTTTTTGTGTGCGACGGTGGATTCATGGCCGCCCTTTACCCAACCCTAACTCACTCAAATCAGCACCGTTTTGGACGAAATAAGTTGCAATAGATTCGTCTCGTTCCCTTCATGGTATCAAAGCACAGAACGCTGGGCGTGGTGAATGCTAGAAAGTGGGACTCGTGAAATTGACGGACGGCCTTGAAAACGGACCTGAACGGCAATGTCACCGTTTGCCGTGGGTGCAGCAGGCCTGGACCGTCGGAGCAGGTTGTGCAGGGCTCGTCAGACCCTGCACAGTTAGGGAGGAGCCAAAGAGGTGCAGATCGCATTGGCTTGGGGGAGTTGCCCGCCAAGTTGCCACGTCCCGTGAGACGCCCGCGAGTCGGGCGGCCATCGAAGCAGCCGCAGCAGCAGCAAGAGCAGTAGCAGGAGCGGCAGAGCACTAGAGACCACTCACCCCCTTCGCCGAGGGGGAGGAGGGTGCAGACAAAAGCCATGAGTTATGTGGGATCCTCAAACCAAGGGGGCGGCTCTAACCCCAACGACAGCCAGCCCTCCAACCAACCCGCCACGAGAGTAAGTTGGGAGGAGCTGTCCAAGGTTATGATGCAAAAGGACCTTTTCCCCCCTCTGCTCGGCACGCACGATTTCCTCGCATGGAAGGAAATTTTCCTTGCGTGGGCCGCCAAGCATGGATTTGAGGAAGTTTATCTGGCACCAGCGGCGGAGGATGCAGACGAGCGAGTACTTTTGCGTACGTTCAATGCCCTCACGCGGGCGTTGCCCGACGATCAAGCCTACACCATCCGTCACCTCTGGTTCGGAGGAAAGGGCGAGGATCCCGCAAACCCACGTAGCGGAGCCCCTCGACCCTATGAGGCTTGGCAGCATCTCTCCACCCGGCAGGAGGAATGGCGTATGGCCCTGGTCATTACACTTCATGACAAGCTGCGCACGCTGTACCCCAAGCGAGGAGCACCCATTGCAGAATACTGGGATGCAACAATGGATATCCACCGCCGCATTATGGGGCTTGGGGCACCTTGCTCGGTGCTGGAGTGGTTGGACCCAGTTTTACTTCATCTGGGCGAACTGTACAGGGAGTTCCGGTGGGCGCTGTTGAGGAGGCTACGTGTCACCGACATTGAGGCCATGGATCTGGCGGAGGTTTTTGAGGATTTACGTCACTACAAAGATATTCTGCGTGGAGAAGCACGCGACGCCAAGACCCCCATTGCCAGCGCTTTTGTTCACCATGCAGCGCCAGGCTCATCTCCAGGCTTGAGTGCAGGAGGTGGAGGAGGTGGAGGGGGGAGAGGAGGACAATCAAGCGGAGGGCGCGGTCGCGGTCGGGGTGCAGAAGAACTTACCTGCAACTACTGTGGGCAGCCTGGACACTCCTGGCGGGCGTGTCCACATCTGTAGCACATCATGACTTCTCCTGCACAGCAGCATTCTTGTCAGCCGCAGCAGGTTCACCACCCTCAGCTCAGTGAGCTGCTATAGCCCCCTGCCTGGTCGAGGTCATCTCCCATGGGACCACGCGCACTGGCTCCGTTCGGAGCAGCCACATTTGCAGCACCCTCATTGCAGCTACCTGTGGTGTTCCCAGTGCCCCAGGGACTACCGCCGCCGTTCTACCAGGGACCACCACCGTAGTACCAAGGGCCGTTCTACGTGCCACCGTACTCTTCTACACCGGTTCCTGCACCTGCATGGGCATAGCGTGTTTATTCAGAGATGGCAGACGCACAGCAGCCAGCTCCACCACCTCCTGTTGGCTGGACTAATCCCATGGAGCTTGAGCCCCCCGAGCCAACCGCCGCGACACAGGCGTTAGGTCAGCGGCTTGGACATACGCATGTTACCACATCGCATGCTCTTCCCATGCATTAATGGCTGTATGCATTAATGGCTGTATGGCTGCATCGCATCACATGTCCCTTCACAGGCAGCTGTTTGCATCACTGTATGCCGTGGATGATGTTGAAGGAATAAAAACCGGCTCTGGGGAAGTCTTGGCGGTGGAGTGTGTGGGGACGATGGCACTGCAGGCACCTAGGGGAATGATCTAGCTGAATGGTGTCTTGTATGTGCCCAAGTTGCGAGTGAACTTGTTGTCCGGTGGGCAGCTGCATCGCCAAGCCAATGTGTCCACAGTGATGCAGCAGCAAAGATGCATGCTTTATGATTCGACTGGGAATTTGTTGGTGGATGGGTCCTTGCATGCTGACATGTTGTATTGCCTGACTCTCTTTCCCTTGGTTCCCACTCACTCGCACCGCCCACAGGCTCACGTTGTCACCACGACAGATGCAAAGCATACAGATCTCCTTCACAGACGCCTGGCACACATTCACACAGATCTCATCACAGACATGCAAAAGCACTCATCAGCACGAGGCATCACTCAGGAGGATTGCCCTCATGGACTCAAATCAGACACATGTCTGGAGTGCCATGAGGGCAAGGCTCATAGACAGACTTTTCCCAATTCAGACAGGGACAGCACTGCACCTCTGCAACTGGTCCATGCAGATCTGACTGGACCGATGCCTGTGCCCTCAGTCCAGTATGGGTCACAGTACATTCTGACACTGACAGATGACTTCAGTCGTTTCCGCTGGGCGTTCCTGCTCAATTCAAAGTCAGACACTCTCCAGGCCATCACTGAGTGGATACCCCTTGCAGAGCGGTAGACAAAGTGCAAGTTGCTGAAACTACGGACTGACAGAGGGGGAGAGTTCATGGGCCCACTGACTGCAGCCCTCAAGGCACAAGGAATAGAACATCATACCACTGCACCGTACACTCCCCAGCAAAATGGGGTAGCCGAGAGATGGCACAGAACACTTGGTGATGCCCTACGCACGCTACT
This sequence comes from Penium margaritaceum, assembly GCA_023375785.1. NCBI lineage: Eukaryota > Viridiplantae > Streptophyta > Zygnematophyceae > Desmidiales > Peniaceae > Penium > Penium margaritaceum. The sequence goes on along the minus strand of SZWC01006290.1, from coordinate 124,449 downwards.
GAGGGAGTCAGGTTTGTCCTTTGGGTTTTGGGAGGAAGCAGTGAAGTACATCACCTGGGTGTGGAATAGAGTTCCGCAAGGCCCACTGCCCCGGTCAGTCACACCTTGGGAACAATGGTTTAAGGAAAAAGCGGATTTACGTCCTGCCCGAATCTGGGGTACCATGGCCTGTGTCTGGTTTGCCAAACCACAACGCGAACACAAATCGAGTCCTAGAGGTCGGTGGTGTGTCTTTGTTGGTGTGTCACACGCGTCAAAGGCGTGGAGGTTCTGGGACCCCACGAGTCACAGCTTCCTTGAGAGTCGAGATGCTTCCTTCCTGGAGCACATGGCTGACAAGCAATTCCGCACCTTGCGGCACGTGCCCAACCTGACTAACCTTGAGCACTACCTCCACTATGTAAGCATTCCAGTGCTTTTCCCACAACCAGTCACAGTTCCCACACGCACTGTGGCACAAGAGCATGGTGAGAATAACTCTGTGCCGAGAGAGCTGCTAACACCCACTGATGTGGCAAGCACAGAGTCAAGTGCGCCTCAGTCACCCCTTGGGCTGCGAGGTGATGCCCCCACAGAGTCGGGAAAAACCGTCACACCTGCACCCGAACCTGTGAAACGTGCCTTGAGGGACATCCCACGCATCAACTATCGACAGTTCTATCACATGACTGGTCCCAACTCCATACAGCACCAACAGGTGGAGCCCCTGACCCTGTCTGAGGCAAGGGGGCGCCCTGAAGCACCTGAGTGGGAGAAGGCCATGGCTGCCGAGATCAACGCTCTCTTGGAGCATAAGGTGTTCGAGGTTGTACCTCTTCCACCTGGCCAAAAGGCCATAGATGTGAAGTGGGTCTTCAAGCTGAAGAGGAACCTGGCTGGCATAATCAAAAAATACAAAGCCAGGTTGGTGGCAAAGGGGTTCCATCAAGTTCCAGGACAAGATTTCACTAACACTTATGCCCCAATAGGCAAGAATGGCACCGGCAGAGTACTGTTGCGCGTGGCGGCCCATGAAGACTGGGAGATTCATCAAATGGACGTCAAGAACACATTTCTAAACAGCCCTCTGGAGGAGGAAATTTATGTCAAACAGCTGGAAGGGTTTGAGGATGGAACAGATCGCGTCTGGTTGCTGCTTAAAGCTCTTTATGGACTGAAGCAAGCACCTTGGTATTGGAATAAAGAGATTAGCCGCACTCTCATGACTGGGGAATTCACACAGAGTGTGTGTGATCCTTCCTGCTTTTTACACTGGGACGATGGAGTACCCGTTGTGCTGTTGGTCTATGTCGATGACTTGTTGCTCTTGTCCCCGTTGCTCTCTCTCATCACACGCACAAAGGCCCTACTCACTGAGCACTACAACATGACGGATTTGGGGGAGGCAAGGAACTTCTTGGGCATGACTATCATCAGAGACAGATCTGCACGCACACTCGCATTGCATCAGGGACGGTTTCTGGCACATCTCACTGGTCGTTTTCAACACCTCGTACAACACCTTCCACAGCAGCACTCACCGATGAGACCTGATGTGTACACTCACTTGCTGGATGCACGCACCACTGACTACGGTCTGGACAGTGATCCTACACTGTACCAACAGACTACTTGCAGCCTATCCTACCTTGCATCCACCACACGTCCATACATTTCCTGTGCAGTCAATGTGCTGGCTCGATTTGGCCAACAACCTCGCAGCGCGCATCACAAAGCACTGCTGAAACTGCTGCGCTACGTGCTGGACACTTCTGGCTTTGGGTTGGTCTTTTCTCCCACGGCGTGTCGCTTGCTGGATGGGTTTTGTGACAGCGACTATGCGCGAGACCATCAGGCCCGTAGTCGTGGTGGGTATGTGTTTCGTCTGTGGGGTACGGCTGTGTCGTGGTGAAGTGCAAAACAGTCCTGCGTGGCGCGCAGTGTGGCAGAAGCAGAGTACATGGCATTGGGTGAAGCAGCGTGTGAGGGCATCTGGCTGGCCCGCCTGCTTGAGGAATTGGGTCTGAATGTGCAAGTGGTCCCACTGCACAGCGATAGCTCCGCCGCACGCAGCATTGCTGCAAATGATGGTGTGTTGCATCCACGCACAAAGCACATTAACGTCGAACATCACTTTATCCGTGAGGCAGTGGAATTAGGAGCCATTCAAGTCCAGCCTATCAGTGGGGATGCACAACTGGCAGATTTCCTCACTAAAGCACTTCCCTCCACTGCACTGCAACTCCAACTCCATCATCTTGGCTGTGCCCCCTCTGCACACATGGCCAAGGGGGCGTGTTAATCCTCCCTGTGTATATGTACAACTCTGCGGTGGCCATGAGTGTGCAGGGCTTGCTGACTCTGAGAGCGAAAGCGACGCAGAGTGAGCGCGTGCATCAGCATTGAGCACACCAGACATCCACTTCGCTCCCTCTCCTGTGCTCGTTTCCCTCTCGGCAGCAATGTCCCAGCTCCAGCCATTCAGCCAAGACTACTGCTAGATTAGCGATTGGGGACCTAGTGTGGCCCTGTCTTTGATTTGATCCTGCATGCCTGATGCTTGCGTTTGCAGACCTAGATGTGACCTCGAAATCGAGGCTGGGTATTTCTTACTAACGTAGGTTGTGCACAAACATGGAACCGGCATAGAGCCGGATTTAAGGTCGTGAGCGGCATTTCCGCGCACCTGGAAAATGAGCGCCGGCGAGCTTCGCTCGCCGACCAACGGGTGGGCTCGAGCAGCGAGTCCCACCCCGTAGAGCTGCTCTCTCCTTACTCCTAGCACTTGTATTATTTTTGTGTGTGACGGCGGATTCATGGCCGCCCTTTACCCAACCCTAACTCACTCAAATCAACACCGTTTTGGACGAAACAAGTTGCAATAGATTCATGTTGTTCCCTTTACACAAAAGTGTGTTTTCATCGGCTTTGACACCGCCCACAAATCTTATTGACTGTGGGACCAAGGAGCCAAGAAGGTCATCCGTAGTAAAGATGTGGATTTCCACAAAATGTCTTTGAGTAAGGGAGATCTTCTCAAACTTTAGAACACTCCAAAATAGTGAGAGTGGCTCAATCTCCTTGAGGAGGGAAATGAAGCACCGATACAACGGCATGGGATGGGTGCTGCAACTGGGAGAGGAGCTCATGAAGATGACTCGGAGGAATCAGACTCTGATTCGGACGTATCCAATCCTCCGAAACATGATGAGGATACGTCACCCATCATCAACAACGAACCAGACCTCCATCCTCCACATCAACAGCACCAGCCACCAATATCAAGGAGTAGTTCACGCCTCAAAGTACCTCGACAAAATTACAATGCAGATAGGGTGAATGGATAGGCTTCAACTATTCATTCTTGGTTCAAGAGGAGCCAACATCTGTCACAAAGGCACTCACTTGGCCTGACAAAGTAGAGAGGGACAAAGCAATTCATAGTGAACTCAGCTCCATTAATGAGAATGGAACATGCGTGTTGGTGGATTGACCTACTGGGGCTCACGTTGTGGGGTCCAAGAGGGTGCTGAAACCAAAAAAAAATCAGGATGGCAAGATAGACAAGTACAAGGCACGTGTGGTAGCAAAGGGGTCCTCCCTAAGGCTTGGCGTAGAGTACGATGAGACCTTTTCTCCCATTGTGACGTTTACCTCCATCCGGTCGATGCTCGTCATTGCTGCTGCTGAGAACATGGAGGTCCACTAGATGGATGTCAAGATAGCCTTCCTTTACGGCAAAATTGACAAGGAGGTCTTCTGGAGGTTTCGGAGGGGGTTGAGGCTCCCGAGGGCAAGGTGTGCAGATTGGTGAAGGCGCTCTATGTGCTAAAGCAAGTGCCAATTTTGGTACAAGGAGATGGACACGTTCGTGGCCAAGGAGTCCTTCATGCACTGCGACAATGATCCTAGCATGTACGTGCATGAGAGCAACAAACGGACTATGTTGGTTGCCTTGTATGTTGATGACCTGATTCTATGCTCTTCTTCAACGCAGCTGCTAGAGAATCTCAAGGGGCAGCTGAGCAGCAGATCGGAGATGAAGGACATGGGTCGTTTTGGCTTCTATCTTGGAATTTCCATCAAACGCGACAGAGCAACAGGTACCATCAGCCTAAACCAGACAAAATACATCGACTCCATCCTCAAACGATATGACATGGTAGATTACAAGCCTGCCAGCACACCCATGAGCTCGGAGTGCAAACTCTCGACCTCCATGTCCCCATCCAACGAAGCGGAGAAAACAGACATGCTAGGAATCCCATATCAGTGTGCAGTGGGCAGTCTAATGTATGCCATGGTTGCCACCCGAACAAATATAGCCCATGTTGTTGGGCAGGTGAACCGGTTTGTGGCCAATCCCGGTCCACTTCATTGGCAGGCCGTGAAGCGCATCATGCGCTACCTTCAGGGGACGCAACACGTGGGGCTCCAGTTTGGAGGTATCGATGGATTCGCGTCACTCCGCCTCATGTGCTACACCGATGCTGATTGGGGAGGGAACATCGATGACAGAAAGTCTACCTCCGGCTACGTGTGTATGCTCAATGGAGGTGCAGTCTGTAGGGCAAGTCGCAAGCAGGAATGTGTCTCTTTGTCAACAGCTGAAGTTGAGTACATTGCCTTGGCTCAGGTATGTAAAGAGATGCAGTGGTTACGAAGCTTGCTCTCTGAGATGAAGGCACCACGGGCAACGACAACGGTCATCAAGATTGACAACATGAGTGCGATTGACATGTCCAAGAACCCCGTCCTCTCCAGGTGCACAAAGCACATCGAGATCCGCTACCACTATGCTCAAGACTTGGTCTACAAGTAGACAGTGGAGCTTGAGTATGTCAGTACCAAGTTGAACCGGGGTGACATGCTTACAAAGCCACTGGACAAGGATCTCCACCAAGCGGGCAGGTTACGTATTGACATGGTCAATGCAAGTGATGATGAATGATGATGCTCACTGAGGCAAGGTACAAGGGAGAGATTTGTTGATAGTTTTGGCCCCTTGTTCAGAGTTTTAGGTTGGATTAGGACTGCTCTGCCCCTTGTGGAGGTATGGCCCCTGGATCCGCTGTGATGTGACTCAACTATGCTCTATCTCATGTGTGATATGACCTGTGAGTACACAATGTGGGTGAGTGGTTACTTTGGCTGTTTTGTTGATTTGGCAAAGTTAGAGGTCATGACTTCGATCCAAGCCCCATGCACATCTTGTTTTCTATGGAATCTTCCAAGAAAGAAATTCCGCATTTTCTTGGACGCTACATGGTTGGTTTGTCACATTGACACTAGGATGCTTATGTGTCAAGCCCACAATGTGAGTCTATTGGTGATGTGACTGGTTCAGGCCACTTCCCAGGAATGTGCTTTGGAGTTCCACCACTGGACAGACAACTAAAAAAGAACTTGTCCTGCATGGTGATCAATTAACCCTTGCTTGATGCTCTCTTGTGTATTGACGACTTGAGCTCTTCTTGAGATGTAATGCTAAGGCGTTAGTACTCTTGAAGGTGAGGTATGTGCCTGATTAAGTTTGGGGTGCATGACATATGTCAACAAAGGAAGAAGGCCTAAAAACCTTTGTGAGTTCTTTTGTTTCGCGGCTTCTCTGCAAGAGGTGTTAGCTTAGTAGCTAACAGTACTATGCGTTAGACTTCTCGTACAATCGTCCAAATCGTGCCAGCATCGAGGGTGAGAATTCCTTCCAGTTTGCTGATGGCGTCAGCACGTCTTGCCTATGTGGGTTGATCTGCTCCAAGGGTAGAATGCTTGCGGTTGGCGAAAAAAGACGGGCGTCGTTGGCCGTTGATGAGGTCCTGCCGGCCTCCTATTGTCATTTGATGGTCTTTAGATCTGACCACCAACTTAGTGCCGTGCCAGAAAGAAGTGCGACCACGAGGCCTTGTTGCCTTCTCCAAGTCGAATTCGATGTTAAGTCGCCACGTCGAAAGTCGAAAGTCCTTGTCTCCTGATCTAAGTCGCCAAGTTGGTTTTGCAATCAAAGTCGATTTCCTCATTTTTCCTCAGCCAGAGCCCTCATGCATGCAGAAACAGTCTTTACATGTCTAAAACATGTCAAGTCAGTTTGCTCAATTTCACCAAGTTCTCCCAAAACCATGACACTTCTGCTTTTTGTGTGAACATCAACGTCCACAGCGTTGTGTAAACCTAGGTTGGCTGGCATTGTTGCACATTATCACATAATTTCATCTTCCATTAAGTGTGAAACACTTCGTTTTTCTTTGCAACAGACTGATTAATGCTATGCAAAGCTGAACAAGGAGAATGCAAGAGTCAATGATGGACACTGCAAACATGAAAAGAGAAGTTGAAACTCATGAAGCATTTCAAGCCTATGCTTTCTTTTTAGTCCTATTTGGGCGGCCTGTGCTACCAACAACAGACTTTGATGCAACTGCAGCAGTTGTCACAGCAGAAGAGGGTGCCCTAGAAGATGGAGCAGCTGCTGCAGAAGCAGTTGCTGCAGCTTTGATGTTTCCAGCTGCAGCCTGCACTAGAGGCATCTCCAATTGTGTGCGTTTGCGAACACCTGAGCGCATCACACGCTGCACCTCCTCCTGTGGAGATCCTGGTCCTGATTCCTCCTCATCCTCACTGCCAGCCTCACTGTCACCACCTCCATCCTCTTCCATGTCTTTCAAGTCATCATCGTCGTCGTCATCATCATCATCTTCTGATGCCTTGCCCCTGTCAGCCTCAATGCCCCACTCCTGCACTCCTACACCAGCAGCACCACAATCGCCCTAGTCACCACCACCCACCTCAGCAATGGCTGGATCCCAGCATGATGCTCCCACCTCTATGACGTCATCGTCAGGTTCGATGTCTCCATCATCCTCGCTGCCGCTCTCACATGGATCCTCCTCCACCAACTTTTGAATGTCCGCAGTCAGCTGCGTCGCCTTAGTCTTTCCGTGCAGCTTCGTCAGTCTCACGTTCACTCTAACCAGTAGCTCCAGAGTCTTCACGTGGAGACGGTTGCGCCGTGCTGTTTGCACCAATTGGTGCTTGCTGAACACCCTCTCATTATCTGAAGAGCTGTAGGGCTGTGCCAAGAGGCGCATAGCAAAGGAACAAAGCACGGGCAACCGTGTCATATGGCGGGCATGCCAGCGAAAGGCGGGCAAGTCCCCGGACACCACCTGCTGTGCAGCTGCTTTTGCCCTCTCAACATCCTTGGCCCTTGCCGGATCCACGTCAACTGTGACTCGGGCGTTCTCAAATCCCTCGAGCCCTGTGTTCAGCTGCTCCTGTTCTGCGTCTGGCACCAGAGCTGCCACCACCATGTTCCAAGCCTCCACAATCTTTTCATCTCCATCGAACTTGTGCCCGAAGTGTTACGGGTACACACGCCATGCTGCTGCAAAGATGGGGCAGTTCATCTGCATCGTCCACCTGTGGCTCAGGCGCTCCAGGACGTACTTTACCCATGTTGGGTTGCACGCAGCACGGCGGTGCCCTCGAGCAACTCCGAGCTTGCGGACAGAATCTGTACAATCAAGCAATGCCTCATACACAATGCCAGCAGTGCCACCAGTGGAGTCAGCCTTCCTGAGAGCAATGAAAATGGGAGTCATCAACTTTACCATCGCCTTCACCCGAACCCAGAACACCCCCAACCTTACCAATTTCCGTACCTCTTTCTTCTTCTGCTTTGCCCCTCGATCCCAGCCCTTCCCAATATCCCTCCACTTGTCACTCTTCACCATCTTCTCCAACACCTCACGCAAAAGCAACAGCCGCTTCAGCATGCGGTGAACAGAGGCAAAGTGCGTGGCAGTAGCTGGCAGCAACACCTTTCCACCAAACTCTTCCTTCAGCCATGACCGCAAAAAATCCTTGTTACGGAAAAACGTGACAATCTTCTCTGCTTTTGCCACCAGATTGCTCCCCCACTCTGTCTTTCCAACATCCTTGAGTACAAGATCCAGACTGTGTGCGATGCAGTGCGTGAAAAACACATGCGGGTACTTTGCAGTTAGTGCCTCGTAAGACTTCTTGTTCACAAATGCATTGTCCGTAATGACCATGACCACTCTCTGTGGTCCAACCTCCTGCAATGCCTGGTCGATCACAGAAGCAACATGGTTTGCATTCCGGACCAAACCGCTTGCATCTCGGGAGAAAAGGTGGGCGGTACCCTTGGCGTTCGTTGCCATGGCCGAGTAGATTGGCCGTATCTGAATGTCACTCCACTTGTCAACACCGAGCGACACACCAAAAATGTCCCACCCATGTCGAAGTGGAGCTTCCATGTCCGCCAGCTCCTGATCCAGCTGTGGGAGGATTTCTTTGGTGACCCGGTCCTTTGCTGGCAGCCGGAAGGATGCGTTGGTGCGGCGTGCATCCTCCACCAGCTCCAATACCACCGCCTCTCGGCACCAAGAGATTGGCAGTGCGTACTTTGCCATGACTTTCACAATGGTGCGTTGGCACTGAGCGTTGGCAGCATTAGCAATGTGCTCGGACATCAACGTCTGGCGGGTGGAGTTGAGAGATGCAGCCGAGGTCGGTGTGCCGCTCCGGATGGAGGCAATGATGGGTGCAAGTGCAGAGTTGGCCCTCCGCTGCTGCTCCTCCTGCTGCTGCTCCTGCTGCTGCTGCTGCACGTTGCTGGCATCATCGGTGTCGCCAACGCCGGCAGCCTCTCTTGCGGCCTTGCGCTTGCGGTGGTTAACCAGCTTGCCCCAGTTGACGGGCTTGTCCTTGGTGCCCCATGATTCTCCTTCGCCATTGTAGTGCTTATCGTCAGCAGGAGTGATGTTGTCCGAGGTGGGTCCGGGAAGTCCCAACAGCGCACGGGCAAGCGCCGGCGGAGTCTTGCAGCGTGCAACATTTCCAACGGCCGCACCATAGTGTCCGCGCATGTGGTCACATCCGCCAGAGAACGATTTTCCACATGCCCCACACCAGAAGCTTGGGTAGCCGGACTGGGTAGGACATGGCCGGAAGAACTTGCTCAAGGCAACGGTGAGGAAGTCGCCAGTAAGAACGGGTGGCCTTGCAGCAGTGACAGCAGCCACAGTCGCCATCGTGGGCGATGGTGACTGTGGTTGGAATGACCAAGTGATGAGCGAGGGGTTGCCTATCTCCATCCAGGGTCCACTGGCTAGTCAACCTGCCACGTCCATGAGAGAGGGGGGGGGGGAGGGGACTAGGTTCATTGGATGAAGTGCTGTCCAGGAGCATTGCACTGATGTGCAGGCAGCCCCAAGTACCACTGCATAAAGCATGATTGGTCTATGTGCTGGCTGCCAGCACATAGACCAATCGGACTAGAGACACCAGCGGGTGTTGCCACCTGCATGGGCAATCCTCCTTTCGGCGCCGCACACCGAGGAGGGCCCGATTTTTTTGTCGAGTGTGGGCTTGAAAGGGATCCAAACTCGCTCCCCATCTCGGATTTTTTTTTTTTTGGAATTTTCTGGTGCACGCATAGTACCACGTCCAGTCAACTTCCACGTCGATGTGGTTCGACTTGGCGACTCCGACTTGACCCCGGCAAGTCGGAAGTCGAAGTCAACACTGATCCAAAAATCAGCAGCCTTCCAGCCTCAGACTGTCGCGGAGACCAATTGGACCAATCTGATGCTCAAGAAGCTGCTGCGCACTTTATGTGGGCCACAAGGAACTGGTTTGGCAGTCAATATGCCGACCGCAACACGTGCATAACTCCACAAACTTGGTGGCCATGGGAAAGATAGGGTTTGAGGTGGTTTACAAAAAAACATTCCGGTTTCACTGGTACTATTTTCACCAGTACTTTGGTGAAAATTATTGCCGTGTGGAGTTGGTTGAAAAATTCATCTGCTCGCGGAATTGGGTAGGGGGGTTTGATAGTGATTTTGTTCAATGCCCTGTCATCCATTCACATCTTCATGTTGCCAGTTTCTTTCTCACAGTATAATTGTGGCGTATGGTGACGTGGATGGCTTGATGAAACCTTGATTGAGCATCCTGTCATACCTTTTTTTAGCTCAGCCAGCTCATGGTCACCCATCCGATAGGTCCCCTTGTCCGTCAGTCCATTGTTCAGCTTGGGGTGTATCTGATGATCAATGCTGGGTTGCAGAGGTAGCTCTTTAAGTGATTTTTCAGGAAAAACTCCTTCAAAATCCTTGACAAGAGATGGAAACTCCTTTCGAACAGAAGTTTTGAGTGTCGAAGCCTATGATCCTCATGTTATTGAATCTGCTACTGCAACCTCGTTCACTTCCTCTGACTCCATGTGGACTAGCCACACTTGTGCTCTGTGTCACAGGTACGCTTGACCACGTAGAGCGATATCGGCTCCGTGTGTCATTTTGGAACAACTGAAAATTTCTCTGGCACTTTCTCCTCTACTTCTACATGTGACCGCCGTTATGTCGTAGGTTTCTTGATCAAAGGCATGTGTTTTTCCTTGCCATTAATGCTAACATTGAATACACTGCTGCTCCAGTATACTTCAGATTATGCTGGTATGGGAAATCTCTTCCATGGATGGCTTTATGGCCCGCTCATTGGGAAAGTCCTTTAGACCATTCTTTTGTGAAGATTTCTGATCTTCAACCAGAGTGGTTGGCGAAGTCAACAAAATTTCAGCCATCCATTGACCATGTTTCCCTCAAATATCATTTGTTTTGTGTACAAACACATCTTCTCAAATATTTCATTGATGAAAAAAATGTAAGAAACTCCTCCACCTAGCAGTGCGGGAATCATTCTAAGACATTACAACCCCTTGGCTGTACTCGTAGCAGAAGTGCCAGTTGATCTTCCTCGTTAAATTTTGTGATCTCGTGAACCATTTTCTGTGGCCATGTGAGTTGTTTCAATGAACGGTCAGTCCGCGCAGATTTCTCTGACCGAAAAGGAGGTTTGACGTCTTTGCTTGCCCTTTGCCGTTTCTCAAATCCTCACATTTTCTCCTTGACATTATTTCCTTTTTTTCCTGCTACTCCCGTCTTCAATAATTGTGCAAGACATGCTCCGGCTTCACGCAAGTCCAGCACAGCCGTTTATTCTATTGATCAACAACTTAAATCTCCATCAAAGATGAGTTTTGCACCCATTGCAACTTTCTGCCACCATGATATGGATCATGGCCTTGGGTTCGCAAGCCATTCAAATCCTGCATGCGAGCATTGCAGTTGGTGCTGCCGATGAAAGCACCTGCTGTGATCATTCATGGTAGGTCTTCTTGGATGTGAAAAATTACAATTCCCTGCCAGATGACGTGTTTGAAGCCGCTTTTCAGTAGGGACAGAGTTTTTCTGGGGCGAGAATAATCTCAGTGATGATTTTGAAGAAATCCCGAGTATACTTTACCACACTGGACTGCTAATTCAAGCATGGATTTGTGTGCCATACGTCAGACTTCCTGTTCATAGTTGTTTCCAAAGTGGGAAGTTGGCGCATGCGAAGTTCATTTATTTTTCCAATTTAAGTCAGTGACTCTTGCTACGTCCAATTGATCTGACCGAGAGGTAGAACACCTATGATAGAAGATATAAGAGTGGTTGCATGAGCCATTGATGCTGCTCCACCGGTCTCCTGTTGCCGTGGGATTTTTTCAGGTAAGACTACCAACTCAATGCCGTGTCTTGCAAAATCAAGGCCACGATGTCAATCTTTGTCATTGTTGACCCCAGCAATGGTAAAATACATCTCCAAACTTGTGAGACACAACAAAACCGTCTGTTTTTCAACTTTGCAGAAAGGAACAGCTCACAAAAAACTGTTTGAGCTTGAGCTTCACTTGGGAGCTGATCATTTCTCTGGATGAACACTGGTTATCATACCTGTACATTCTCAACCTGGTCCATCGTCATGGTGTGTTGTTGGAGCAGATGAAATTTGAAGCTCTCGAGTCGTCACATGTGTTAGTATAGGTCCTCGTTAATGCGAGATTGTTGGCTGGTGCCTCCCATTGTGCCAGGTATCATCCCGGTGGGAAATGACGGGGACGAAGGGCTCACTGAGCCCAAGGGGTCCGTCACTGGATTGGCCAGCATAGTCGTCGGTGTGACAACATTCATTGCAAAGGTTGTCGCTACTCTCTGGTTTGCCTGGAGAGCGTTGTTCTGTGCATGTTCCTCATCCTCAATCACTGAAATATTTTTTGGTTGCTGCTAATTGTCGTTGGGTGCACTCTCTCTATTCACTGTCGATATCATGAAGTCTACAAGCTTCACTGAAGAATCATATGAGGCTTTTGCTGCATAGTGTTTGCACCGGTTTTCCCTCCAACGCCACAATGCTATGATACCAGGTGTTAAACCAGTGGAATGTGGATGCTTCACAGGGATGAGGTGCGGAGCAGAAAATGGATTGAGGAATCAGGATAATTGGATTATTTGATGTTTTGTTGAAATTGTACTTTGATGACAAGTGTCAAACATGTCGAGCACATATGAACAATAGAGAGAACCCAAATGAGCCATATGTTGGGTCTAGGACTCTCAAGTGAAATGACACATGCAACGCCACGTTGTGAGTACTTGCTTAAAAAAATTGTCAAGAATTTTAGGGTTTTACAAATATTGAGGCACCTTCTCGACGTTCCTCAATGTTTGTAAAACCCCTCACTTTTGTTTGTAAATTTGAGGTGCCTTCTCCTAAATTGTCAAACAAATATTGAGGCACCTCAATTGAGGAACGTCGAGAAGGTGCCTCAATATTTGTTTGACATTTTGCGATGTTTTTAGGAGGTTGCAATGTGAAAAATGGTAGAACAATTTGTTTCCTACCAGCTGATTCCTTTTTTTTCAGGAAAGGAGAGAATAACTTCCCCTTGACCTCTTCACAAAGAAAAATGCATATGGATAACAAGTAAAAATTACATAGCAGAACCTGATGTGAAAAACAGAACCTTTGTGTTATAGGGGGGTCTAGCCTTGTACATACTGTTTGCACAAATGATGTATATACCGCCAATGTTCTGCACAAAATTGGCATGAGGGCCAATTTTGTACAAGAATAATTGCAACATATAAGAAACTCAAGGAAACACAAGTGATCACCATTGGTAAAAACTCATGCCCTGGATGTCCATGGTGGAAAAAAAATTAGTACTAAGAATGTTGTTATACCTTGCATACTCACTATATAGTCCTGCCTACATACCACAACAACATCAAAACAGGGCCCCATTGATAGTTTCAGCACTGTGGACACTGTGGCAGTGGACGTGGCCAGAAGTGCATGCACTGATGCGTGTTCAATTGGTCAAAGCAAACTTGTAGTTTTAATTTATTGGTTCATGTCCATGCAATGGTTTAGTAGCGTCTAATGATAGAGCACCACACATTATCTTGCATCTTGCCTAACTCACCTACCTCAAACATATTCCCACAATAGTTTTGTGATTTCAACCGTGCATACATGTAAAAACCCTTGGTCCATGTAGGCCAGCAGACCCCGGAATGCATGACCAATCCATTGGCATACCTTCAATGAGGAGCAGATACCGATGTTAGTCGCGACCAATGGCTGAGTCAGGGAATGTTGCATGGTTAGTTCAGACCACAAACCACGCTTTGGTCACCTGTTAATCATTTGGATCTCCTGGTGAAACTTGTTATGTTTGCCAAGTGGCACTGTGTGACAACTCATGTGGAACAGTGACCGTTAGTTGAACACAAAGTTACGGCTCCGACAGCAACATGAATAGGCTTCTGAATGGTCCATCCTGGGCGGACCACATCGGATCATGGGGCAGGGGGACAACCATCGCGGACAACACCAATCCAACATCCGCGTGAAGTGGCAGCCACTTATGCTACCATCGAAGCAGACTTTGACTCATGGCGTGTCTGGAATGACATGCATTCTTGGGCTTCCTCAATTGTGGAGCTAGAAATCATGATGTGGATTTTGGGGAGGACGCTTCCTTCCATGCGTTTGCTCAGCTGTTTGGGGCACTGGGAACCATGAGTCTTTAGAGAGCCACCTAGCCCCTGGTACCGATGAAGTCAGGTATTTCATAGGTTTCCTTTCCATGTTGTTTGTGTCCTATCAATACTTTGTCTTTCTATTTTCCAAATATTTTCCAAGTGTTGGACAATGTCCGAGCCTCAGAGTACATGGTTCCAGTTCAACGGTCCACAAATGGTTACATGCATCTGCCTATGATTTGTCCAGTTCAATGGATACCCAAGGGTTACATAAATCTGCCTTGTTGCGGTACAGTGATCATGATTGTGATGTGTACTGGACATGTTTCTTCCACGTACTGTAATTTTCATGTCCATTCACTGCCGTACCATTTAGAAGGCAAGTCTGATTTCCAATTCTTATACAGTTTCACAGCCTGAGATTACATGGTTAAAGTTCAATGAATCACTTGGGACTGCATAAATCTGCCTGTAATAAGGACATTGCCCCATTTGCATTATATGGTTGTATACTAAGCAGTAGTTTATCAACATAGACATACATAGTCAACCATTTCAAATTGAATTATAATTTGGTTGTGATTGGCTTTGCACTTCCATTCCAAGGTTCACTTTTTTTGTACTTGTGTCCCCCACATACACGAACAGGCAATCACAAATCACTCATGGATTTTTCACGCATTTTTTCAACCTGATGTACATTTTCTAGATTTCCTAAAGTTGTTCTCCACTCAGTCTTGCCATTGCCACAAATACTGTATTTCAGACAGCCAAAGATCATGAGAGAGGGTATTGAAAACAGCATAATGAGCTTCCATAGATGAGTTACAAGAAGTAAAACAAAGGAGCCAGGTCATATGAACTGATCCACACCTGTACGTACGCGGGTAAGATGTGCAAGTAAAAAATGACATCACACACAGTGCATTCTGACCCGGTGTTGAACTCCTCACACACTTTATAGAACTCCTCGGTATACAGAGATGCAAAAATGCTTGTTTGGGAATTAGACACATTGAATCTGACCTTCTCTCCCAGAATTTCACCTCAGTTGAGGTTGACCATCTGAAAACTGACCACATCTACTCCTGTCAGTTCAAAACCACTGCATTGGGTCACTTGCAATCTGGTCTTGCGCTGGACCACTCTTGGTCTCGGCCATCTCTTGTAAACGGGCCTTTCCAACACACACAGATTTGCCACATCTGCACATAATAAAACAACAAAGCACAGTGATTAACACTGTCATGTAACATTGAATGGAAGTAAACATAATGACAAAAATATGGCACTTTTGAGGCCTTGGGCACTCGAGGAAAACCACGCATGTGATTTTGTGGCTGGCTCGTAGAAAACCCGTTGAAAAATCAGGAATTTTGAGAATACCAAGGCACTTCCCTGTATAGGTCCAACACTGTGGAGAAGTTGACCAAAAAACATCAAAATTTGATCCGGTTTGTGACAGTTTTGTACATGATTTTGAAAGGCAGTTGAAGGTTTCCAAAAACTCTGAACCGGATCATTGGAGGTTGGGACAGCTGGCCACGATCCCATTTTACGTCAGTCATTGATTGACAAAAAAATGTGGAAGGTGTCGCACAGTAAGTCACCAGTTGGGGATTTTTTGTAAATCCACAACTTCTGTGCGATGCCTCTTAGCCCTGAGGCATGGATAATCATGTCATTCCAATACACTACGTAATCTATGTATGCTACAACTACAACATCTAATCTTCTTATCATTTCATTTACATGCATGCACTTAATGAAATAGAAGTTTCTCAGTGTACAGACTTTAATTTATTTTGCAGGATTAATACTAATACATTTCTCTAACATTTAACCAACAAGTTCAGGTTGTATTCATCATGCATAAAATTTTCTTTAGCTGTTCCATTTCTGACCTCTGAAGTCTGTTAGAGCACATCTTCCACCTATAATGATTGCCTCAAAATTGGAGAAGGAACAGATCATAACATTAGTAAATCAGAAGGAAACATGATGATGATACTTAATGCTCAGGAGGGGATGTGCACACTTTTTTCTCGAAGTTGATGGTGGTCCTTCCCCCACTACGAGTGTTTTTGGGGGTGCATCCGGAAGTGTATCATGGAGATGCAGAACAGTGTACACCTAAGTAATTTTCTCCGTCTGATTTCGCCTCCCCCCTCCCAGAAATACTCCAAGACTGTGTTGTAAGAGTGAATCGGGGATTGTATCATAGACACACACTGAAATGTACACAAGTAAATCAATACACTTGTGTATTGACCCCCCCCCCCCCTCCCCCTTACAGATACACTGACCAATGTACCCTTGTAATACACTTTTGAATTTGAGGGGGGGAGAGGGAGAGGGGCAGGGGGGGGGGGGGTGGGGGGACAATAAACCCATCTCTCCTCCCTGCCTAAATTGAGAGGTGTTTTTGGTCAAAACATCTGTGTAGTAATTACACAACACCAAAAATAGAAAAGTCTAGATATGCATATAGAGTCAATCGACAACATCAGTTGCAAGAGACTGATGGTTTGTAGAAAAAAAACTAGTATTTGCACATACAGCATTAGATTTACACCTTCTGAAAGGCAAAGAACAGTGTATCGATAGACTTGTTTATTAAACTGGCCCCCATATACATAAACCATCCACTGTTGATGAGGGTGAGGTGAGCATGGAGAGAGGGATGGAGGAAAGTGGAGGAGGCGGGTGATGGGCGGACCCGGGAGTTAGTCGCGGGATTAACTGTCCTGCTTAGCTGTGAGGGACGGGGAGCTCTCGCGAGCTGTGAGGGGGGAGCGCTCTCGAGAGCTGTAAGGGGGGAGTGCTCTCGAGATTTGTGAGGGGTGGATTGAGGAGTTGAGGACTTAGAGCAGAGGAGGATCGAGTGAGAGCAAAATTGTAGTGATTGAATTGAAATGTGAGTGTGAGAGGCCTGGGTGCGTGACCCCTATCGGGTCGCACCCCAGGTCTCCCGTGGCTCGCCACATCGTGTGGTGAACCACACGAGACACAGGTGACACAGCTCGGGTGAACGTCGAGCGTGTCCCACAAACGCAGAGTGTAAGTAGATGTACGTCTCGCAAGAAGTACGTACGGGTAGAAGGCAAGGACTAAACTATGCTGGCTAACCCAAACAGCAGTAAACATTTGCTACTTTAACACGATAGCGTAAGCGAGGGTGGATGCCCCAAGCAGAAAGCTTGAAAACCACACCACAAGCGCACAAGGACCACGACGAACCAACAGGAGCACCCAGGCATGAGCACCCATCTGTGGACAGCCAGCCGGAGGCCCTCATCCAGAGGCATCCCTCCAGGAACATATATCCAGCCACACCCGGCTGGGGGAATCATCCAGGAGTACCCCGCTAAGAGCACCCCTCCAGGAGCACTCCTCCAGTAGCACCCCTCCAGTAGCGTCCATCCAGAAGCGTCGAGCAAGGAGCACCCCTCCGGGAGCACGCAACCAGCAACGAGCAGCGAGCACCATCCAGAGGTAGTCCACCAGAAGCGCCCCTCCAGAAGCACCCCGCCCGAGGCACCCAGCCAACGGCACCCGACCGGAGGAGCCCGGGCGGAACGGCACACCGCCAAGAACAGGGCCGCGTGGTCAAGGACCTGCACACCAACGCCCAGAGGCACACATACAAGGTGCAAGAGGGGGGAGAACGGGAGGAATGAGGCAGGGAAATGGACGAAGACTGACGGGAGACACAAGGTCGGCGACGAGGGACGGCGAGTACGGAAGATCCTGTAGGGGATGGACACAGGGAGGGGAGAAGACCTGTATCGGGTGCATGAACACAGGTGCAACATGCAAGTGGTCATAGAGCAGAGGACCAAGGGATGCAGGCAGAGAGAACGGGAAAGGAAGGAGGGGCATCAGTCCATCGGGGGAAGGGTACGAAGGCCGACAGCAGCAATACTCACGGCGAAGGCAGGCTGGTGTAGAGCCTTTGTGAGAAAGTCTGCGAGCTGGTACTGAGCAGAGATGAACCGGAGAGAGACATCACCTGCCTTAACAACGTCGCGCACGTAGTGGTGCTCAACATTGATGTGCTTGGTGCGGCGATGAAGGGCACCAGCATTCCGGGCAATGGCCAACCCGCTCTCACTGTCTGTGTGGAGGGACACAACCAAAGTAGGAAGGTGGTGTTCGTCGAGAATGCGACGGAGCCACACGGCCTCGGCGGCAGCACCATCTAGAGCCATGTACTCAGCCTCCCCATTGCTGCGAGCCACGCATCCCTGTTTCCCACTATGCCATGACACAGCAGCAGAGCCTAGATGGAAGACATAGCCACTGCGGCTGCAAGCGTTTGAGTCGCGAGCGTAGTCACTGTCAGCGTAACCCTCCAAGAGCGGAACGCCGGACCCGGCTTGTAAGACAAGACCGGCCCAGGCAGAACCGAGGACATAGCGGAGGACGTACGCGGCTGCCTGCAGGTGAGCCGTGCGGGGCTCACGGGTGTACTGGGCGAGGACATTCACCGCACAAGCGATCTCCAGGAGAGTGGTGCCAGCCAGATAGGTGAGTGCACCAATGATGGACTGGAACGTGACGGCGGACTCCAGCGCACAAGACTCGGTGTCGTGGGCCACACGGAGAGCGAGCTGGGTATCCGGTGGCATGGGCGAGGAGGTAGCAGAGAGAGGACGGGAGAGGTCAACAACGGAAGAGAAGCGGTTGGCGAGGGTCTGGACATAGCGCTCCTGATGAAACAACAGACAGCCGGGGAGACGCTCAATCTGCATACCCAAGAACATGGTTGCGAGGCCGAGGTCCTTCATGCGATATGCCAAGGAGAGAAGACCCTTGGCCGCGAAGATCACAGAGGAAGAAGGAGAGGTGATGAGAAGGTCGTCTACATACACTAGAATGAAGGCGGGCACGAGTGCCGTGCCCCCGATGAAGAGGGAGGGGTCGGACTGACTGGGGCGGAAACCACCACGGACAAGGGTGGACGAGAGTTCCTCGCTCCAACAACGAGGAGACTGACGAAGGCCGTAGAGCGTACCACGGAGATGGCAGATGCGACCGGTGCCATCGGAGAAACCAGGGGGCTAGACCATGTACAACTCCTCCTCCGGATGACCGTGGAGGAAGGCGTTGTTCACGTCTATCTGGTGGAGCTCCCACTGAAAGTGAGCTGTGAGGCAGATGAGGACACGAATTGTCCTGAAACGACCGACGGGGGCATACGTGTCGGTGAAGTCGACACCGGGGGCCTGGGAATAGCCTTTCGCAGTGAGGCGAGCCTTGTACCGGTCAAGGGCACGAGAGGCGGTGAACTTCTTGCGCAGGACCCACTTGGCCTTGATCGCCGTGCGATCGGGAGGAAGGTCAGCGAGTTCGAGCACACCGTGCTCAGCCAGAGCGGAGAGCTCTGCGACGCAGGCTGCGTGCCAGGCAGTAGCGTCAGGGCGAGCAAGAGCGTCGGCAAGGGTGAGTGGGTTGGACTCATCCACAGAGGGGGGGGGAAGAAGCGGGTGGGGTCGACGTGATGGCAAGGGCACGTGCAGCAGATGCCAGTGTGCTGACAAAACAATGGTTGGTGCACACATCAAGAGCGTGGCAGAACTCACGATGGAAGAAGTGGTAACCATGAGGATGGCCCGGATGGAAGGTGTAGGGTAGCAGAGGGAGGGACGCGGGGGTGGCAATGACAGGGGAGGACCGAGGTGAGGAGGGAAGGGGGAGGGGAGAGTCCTCCGGAGAGAGGGGGAAGGAAGAAGGGAGGGGAGGGGGGGAAGGCAGGGGAGGGGCAGGCGGAGAGGAAGGAGGGGACGGAGGAGCGGCGAAGGTAAGATCAGAAGTACAGGTAAGAGCACGAGCGGTGCGAGAGCGAGTGCAAGACGAGACAGGAGAGGAGGGTGGAGGAGTGTCCAAGACAGGACAAGAAAGTGAGGAAACAGAGAAGTGTGGGCCAGGAGAGGGTGCGCGGGGAGACGGCAGGGAGGGAGTCGGTAGGACGGGAGGGCGAGCCCAGGCAGCATGAGTGCGCATCCACGAGTGCGTCCGAGGGGGAACACCAAGAAGGGAGTCTGGACTCGAGGGAGGAGGGCTGGGGAACACCGCCGAAGGAGATGGAGAAGGGAGAGGAGCGGGTGACGAGGTGGACCAGGAGGGGAAAGGGAGGGGAGGAAGAGTCTCCTGGGAGAGGACATCAACAAGAGGGAGAATGGCAGCGGTGGAAGCGGAAGGGGAAACAGAGGGGGGAGAGGGCGAAGACGGGGGGAACGGCGAAATAGCGACAAGGATAGGATCACCCGCGACACCGACGGGAGAGGAGGCGCGTGGAGGAACGTCCTCAGGGACGTCCTCCATAGAAAGGAGGATAGGATCAACGCAGTTAGGAGTGGTGAGAGGACGAGGGGAGCCCAGGGCCTGGACCGCGGTCAGGGGAGGGGGAACCTGGGGAGGGGAGGAGGGAAAGCCGAGGGGGAGGTTGGAAATGGCATAGGAGACGACAAAAGCGGCGGGAGGGGAGAGATAGGCGGTGGACCACCGCGGCGGTGAGAGGGAGGCAGGGGAAGGGGGGGGGGAGGGAGG
>SZWC01006290.1:1481-12741 GCA_023375785.1 Penium margaritaceum | reverse complement strand
ACAAGGAGGAGAAACTTCATAGAAGTGATAGATTATTGTGTACACAAATGTATCAGTACAGCGTAACGACACTTGTTAAGTGATACACTCCTTCATACACTTTTCTCATACACTTCTGTCATTTGGACCCCCCTCCTCCGACTCCACCCTCTCCCCCTCCCCCCCCTCCCAAGTGGCAAGTGTATGAGGGGATTGTATGAGGGAGTGAACCGAATTTTGTATGATGGCGCTATACAAAAATACACTTGTGAACAAGTAGGAGAAACTTCATAGAAGTGATAGATTATTGTGTACACAAATGTATTATTACAGCGTAACGACACTTGAGGGGAGTGTATGGAGGGAGTGTATAGATGTAAATATGACAATGAAGTACAAACGTACACTTGTGTACGAGGAGGAGAAACTTCATAGAAGTAACACGAAATCATGTACACAACCAGAATTCTTTTAAAATCTCTTAACGTGTAAGTTCATGTAGAAGTTACAAGGAAGATTCTTCATTATGTGAGTTTGTCCTCCAGTCCGACTAGGAACATTCTATGAAAGTTGCCCTAATGTATGGGTGAGTACAAGGATGGTACATGGAATCTACGTGTACAGAAAAAGGTATGGTGTACACAGATATAGTAGTGCATGAATTTGGGGTGATTGGGACTAAATGCATGCAGTCTATGGGCGCACGCATGAGGCAAGCCAGGTCATCATCTTGCTCTATGTTGATGATCTGCTCATTGCATCTGACTCCAAGTCTCTTTTGGAGGATGTGAAGCAGTCCCTTACTGCCAGGTTTGACATAAAAGACATGGGAGAGCTCAGCTACTACCTTGGCCTTCAGGTCAAGCGCGAACGGCAGCAGCTGGCTTTGGAGTTGTCGCAGAGCACGTACGTGAGCGACATCGTCAAGCGCTTCAACATGGCAGGAGCGTGCAAGGCCGCAACACCACTGGAAGTGGGAGCAAAGCTGAGCATGACGCAGACTCCCCGCGGCATGCAAGAGAGCAGCCTCATGGAAGTAGTGCCATACCAACAAGCATTTGGGAGCCTAATGTACGCAGCAGTCGGCACGCGCCTCAACATCAGCCAAGCAGTGGGAGTGCTCAGCAAGTTTTGCGCGATTCCGGGCATGCCGCATTGGGAGGCGGTCAAGTGCATGCTGTGCTGCTTTGACAGCAGCAGCAGCCTTTGCCTCACCTTCAATGGGAACAGCAGTCCCATCCTCATCGGCTACAGCGATGCAGATTGGGGAGGTGACCTGGACACAAGGAGATCGACCAGTGGGTTCGTGTTTTTACTCGGGGGAGGTGCAATCAGTTGGAGGAGCAAGAAGCAAGAGAGCATTGCCCTCTCCTCCACCGAAGCTGAATCCATCGCCTTGAGTGAAGCAGCAAAGGAAGCCGTGTGGCTGCATGAGCTGCTGGCAAGCCTTGGAAAGCAGCAGACCACAGCGACTACAATCGACTATGACAACATGAGTGCCATTGCTCTGACCAAAAATGCAGAGTTTCACGCCCGCACCAAGCACATTGACCTGCGATATCACTTCATCCACGAACTCGTGGCAAAGCAGGTGATTCAGCTCAAGTTCTCCCCTTCAAGCATGATGCTGGCAGACTTCCTGACAAGGCCCCTGGCAGTAAGGCTGCACACGAATCCAAGGATTTGTGAATCCAATTCACGAATCCCGAATCCAGATCCGGATTCACAAATCCGGATCCAAGGGTGGGTCTCATTTGGGGATTCGGGAATCCAGATTCAAATCCTGGGGAGAGGGGGGGAGGGAGGGCTGGATACAAAAATCCCTTCACTTGGAGGTTCATATCCGCTGCTCATACCGCCAAGCGGCAATCTTGAGATCCGAAGTTTCAAAGCTTCGGACCTTCAGGTCGCCGTTCGACAAAATGGCCAAAGCCCCCATCATGCATGTTCCAAGTATGTACGAGCTGGCACACTCATGACACGTGTATGGCCTGAATTGGACATGTTATGGAGTTCTGCGATGCTCACAGGCGTTCTCGCTGAGGCTACACAAGCGTTCGATGGAAATCCTTGACCATTCGCATGGCCGCGAGTGTCAGTCAGGTTTGGTTGCATCACAGCCTGACAGCGCACAGCCAGTTTGCTGTCAGGCTGAACCTTTTATCCAACCTCTTGTGTACGCTCAGAAACGTGTCACGTGCTTGCATGCATTCAGAACGGTTGCTGTTTTCTGAGAAAACAAGTATTTCACTACTCCTTGCACTTTTAAGGTTGGGTTTCTGCAATTGGCTGTTCGTGGGTATGATAGTTGGTGATATGAGAAAAGACAACTAAGGTGTTGGATCACCGAATGAAACAATCATCAACGGCTTCGATTGTGCAAAGTTGTTTACGGTGGGGAGGCACATCTTCATCTTTTTACAATGCTTGCATGACTGGAGTTGTGAGCACACAAAACAATACAACATGGACAAAAGACTCTGTCTTTGCAAACCCGTTTCCCGTCGTCTGTTCGATCAGACAATCCGAGGGCCTTAATTCATCATGCCACTACTTCTCTCCCTTTGAAAAGGGGATTGCGATGAGAATAGAAAGGGCCTTACTTTTGGAGTACCGGCGTGCGATTTCCGGCGTGCATTTTCTTAAGCGCACAACCGTCGCACGAGGGGCGCACAGAAAATTGTGGCACTCCACGATTACTGACGAGTCCGCCATAAGAAGATACAAAAGAATTCTTTTTCTGTCCCCAAAGCAAGATGGCCAAAGAATAAAATCACGTGGCACTAGCCACGTGTTGCGCTGTAAACATGCCAAGGATGCGAACTGCCATGAACAGCCTCGCTGCACATCCTCCTCGTCAGCCAAGATTGAAGAACTATATAATGAGGTTACTTTCATTGCTCTCTTGTGGCAGTTCCGATTCGTCGTTTGAAAATATCACTAGCAACAGCTAGTGAACAATTCCCACCGGATTCGGAGGATTCACGAATCCAAGTGGATTCGTGAATTCGGGTCTCGGATCCGTGAATCCGAATCCAGGACTGGATTTGGTCTCAGGAATCCGAATCCAGCCTCAGATTTGCGAACCAGATTTGGTGTGCAGCCTTACCTGGCAGCGCACCGCTTTCAGCAGCTGAGGGGACAGTGTGGACTTGTGTGATTTTTATTCTTGCAAAGTTGGAGAATGTTGGATATGGGGTGCCAAAAAAGATGACCAAATTGGGTTGCTTGATAAAAATCATATGATCACAAGAGTGAGTAGAGGATTTTTTGCTGGTTATGTAGCACTTTACGGAACTCGATTCGGAGTCCGTTTGAGGGAGATATGGATTTTCAAAGTGTGGTGGCAATGGGTCCAGTTCAAGTGATGGCTCCTGCACTACCAGCACCAATGACGGCCATAATCATTGGCCAGGGAGGTTTGGAGCGGCCTTCAAGGTAGAAAGGCGGCAGGAGGACCTTCAGGGAGCTTCAAGGAAGGTCCCCACAAAGATTATTGGTTGTGCACATGGCAGGGATAGTAATTCTCTTGTGTGAGAGTGTGACTGCCGCTCATCCCGCTAGGCTAGGAGTGAGCTAGGAGGTGAACTTTGACAGGGTGATTCTTCCAGCTCCATGTGCCAAATGAGGCATAATTAGGCTTTTCAGAAAGCTGTGATAACTCAATTTCTCACTCAAGAGTCCATTCAGACATTCACGTTCTTTGCAAACCTACATTCGCTTCCATAGTTTCTGTCTGTGCAACGTGCAACTCCCTCTCGCAAACAGTTGGTCCTTCCTAGGCGGCTCTTGGTGAGCCTGATCACCTCCCTGAGGGCTGCCCTAGTTTCCATCATGAACGTCTGCTGAGGGACACAGGGGCAGAAGGGCGCAAGTTTCTCAGTCCGTTGCAATGCCTCATCCAGGGGGAACGGAAGGAGATGGCCCAAGAAAGATGCGAAGCAAGAGAGCAGTCAGAGGGCAAGAAGGCCAAATCATTCACACAGATGATAGTGCCACTTGCCATCAAGGGACTTGGTGAGGATGTCCGCCATCTGGTCCTCTGTAGGGATGTAGCTCATGAAAACCTCACAGTCAGCAACAGGTTCGCCCACGTAGTGGTATTGGCACTTGACATGCTTGGTGAGGTCGTGCAGCACTGGGTCCTCAGACAGAGTAATAGAACCTTCTTTGTCGCTAAGCACAAGAGTGGGCTAAGGTTGGTCAAAGCATAATTCGCCAAGCATCATACAAAGCCAGACAGCTTCTCGAGTGGCTTCTCTTTCAGAAATGTGTTCAGCCTCAGTGGAAGAAAGAGCAACGACGGACTGTTTCTTGGAGCACCAACTGACCAGTCCACCGTGGAGCAAAACACATACCCTGATGTGGATTGACTAATGGCATGGTTTCCAGACAAGTCGTCATTGCAGTAGCTGGTGATAATTGAGGGACCATCAGCAGAATGGCGAATGCCAAGGGCAGTGCTGCCGCAAAGATAGCAAATGGCACGTTTGGCAGCGACGATGTGGTTGGGCATGGGTTGATGACAGCCCTGACTGAGAATGCCAATGGTGTAGGAGCAGATGGGCCGCGTGGTGACAGATGCGTACATGAGGGAGCCGGCCATGCTGGGGTAGGTTTTGATGTCAGCTGCAGGGACGGGGGCTGTGGTCAGAGTGATTTTCGTGAGTGTGTGGTCAGCCATCAGTAGGGTAGCTACAGCGGAGGAGTCCCAAAGGTCGAACTTGTTGGCCACTTTTTTGGAGGTAAGTCTGCTGGGTGAGGGGGATATGGCGCTATGCCAAGTCATGCCGTACATGGATGCCAAGATAGTATGTGAGGGGACCTCGATCAAACATCTCGAAACGATGAGAAAGTTGTTGGTTGAAGGCCTGAATAACGGGAAGAGACGGGCCAAAGAGGATGAGATCGTCCATGTAAAGAATGATGCCCAACGTGTAGGCACCATGACGGAAGCAGACCGACTGGTCTGAGTGAAGTTGTAGAAGGCCATGAATGATGAAGAATTCATTGATCTTGTGATTCCATTGGCCCAGTGTCTCCTTGAGGCCATACAAAGAACACTGAAGTTTACGGACATGGTCTGGTTTGTCATACTGGATGAAACCTTCAGGCTGCAACATGTATATTGTCTCATTGAGGTCTTCATTAAGGAAACCACATTTGAAGTCCATGTAGTGAAGATGAAAGTTGTTCTGGCGGCAAGAGCAAGGACCACACGGATGGAGGAGTATCTTGTGAAAAGCAAAGGTGACGCTGTAGTTGACACCGAGGATTTGGCTATATCAACGGGCGACGAGACGAGCTTTATACCGTTGGGACTTGCCATCAGCATCATGCTTGGTGCAGAAGACCTGCTTGCAGGTAACAATGGGGAAGTTAGTGGGTCGAGAAACAAAGATGCAGTTGTCCTATTTGTGGAGTTGGGTGAATTCCTCCAGAGCTGCAGCTTGCCATTGTACGGCATCAGGCCACTGTGTGAGAAAAGAAGCATTGTCGTAAGTCTTTGCTGCATGAAAAACAACTGTCTTAGTGGCTGTGTCCCACAAGCGATAGATGTCACTGTAATCTTCAAATCCGATACGACAGCAGAGATGGCTGCGAGATTCCAGATGGTAGCAATTACTGGGATGAACCCAGGTATAGGTTGTGCAGCCAAAAACATGCAGATGCCTTACGTGAGGGTGATGGCCCATCCAGGCCTCGTAGGGAGTGGAAGCAGACTCTAGAAGCTTCTTGGTAGGAAGGTGGTTGGTGAGATAGGGCACCGTAGTGAGAGCTTCTCCCCAGAAGCCAGAGGAGAAGCCTGCTGTATGAAGCATTCTGCGAGTGCGTTCAAGTAGCGTGCGGTTCATCCATTCAGCCTTACCATTTTTCTGAGGTGTCTTCGGCACGGTGGTTTGATTTTGGATGCCCTTTTCCCTGTAAAAGGACTGGGTTTCGTTGATAAATTTATTGCCATTGTCAGTGCAGATCTTGTAGACGAGGGACTTTGTCTCATTCTCACATTGGGCAACCCAGGTTTCAATGATGTCTAGAACCTCTGATTTGTGCCGGATGATTTTCACCCATAGCATGTGTGGTCTCTGAGAATCTTGATGAACTAGTGTTTTCTGGAGAGTTGGTTCCTTCACATAGCAGAGATCCACGTGGACCAGGTCAAGTCGGCTGCTGTCGCTGATGTCAGTGTATGTTGTAAAATGCTCTTGGCACATTTTTCCTGAGAGGCAGCCTGTGGAGAGAGGTCCAGAGTGAGGTTTGTTCAGCAATTCTGGAAGATTGTGAACCATACTGTGAGCAGCCGTATCCCTTAGAGTCGTGCAGCAACCATGAGCAAGCCATAAAGCATTGTAAACATGTAACTTCATGTTTGAGAACATCTCCACGTACTCAAGGATGATCATCCTGCCGAATTCTTTTCTTGAAATGGTGAGTATGTCTTCAAACACTCACACACACACACACACACACACACACACACACACACACACACACACACACACACACACACACACACACACACACACACACACACACACATTCTTTTCCTGTGGTGATGAAACATATCTCCCTCTGGCATACCAGTGAAATCAATTCTATTCATCACTGATAGTGAGAAACTGTTCAAGTCAACGTTGTACCTCTGCTGATAACAAATTTCCAAAACCTTTTTCTAAGGGAGTTTTAGGGAAATTTCCTGAACTATATATTGCTCCGTGGCTGCTTTCATTACAAAGTTGGACCATGATAATGGTGGAAAATTCATCCCATGTCTACTTCTGGTCCATGCTACAAAGACCATATGGTTTAGCACTAAGTTCCTAACCATGCACAGCTTGCATGATCGGGAAAGGCTAATGAATTTGACCCCAGTCCTAAAGCCAACCTTGTTTTTGGTGGATCAAGATATGCAATTCATACCATTGTATTTTGGTCACGTAAAAATGGGTACGTGAAATGCATGAAACACCTGCATGATGTGCATAAGCAATTGTCCACCAACTATCAGTTCTGTTGATCATGACATCAAGTTAAATTCAGAAGACAAAGTGACCAAAACCGTTTTGTGACACTTGATCAATCTGATGATATCAGTTTTTTTTAATATGAACTTTTGCAACCAGAAAACCAAAAAAAAATAATAGTGACAGGGATATGGATTTTTTTTCAATAACAATGTGTTTTTTTCCATTGCACTGTTGGCCTTGAGAAAACATGAGTGTTTGACAATGGGATGCGTTGATACCTCATACAACTATTCCATGGAAAGGTGGAAATTCATGGAATTCATGTGACCTCCTGATCTTGATCTAAAAACGATGAAATCAAGATTATCACTCAGTGAGTGACGGGTATAAATTGTGGTACCTGACTGGTACCAGGGATAGAAAGGTACATGACTGTCTCAACAACCATGTTCAGAAGACAAAAATAATCTATACGGTTTCTCAAAATATGATCTCCAAGGGGAGTTATGAAATGGCAAAAGATAATTGGGGCTCTTTTATGGATCCTTAGTGATTTGAGACACTGAAGTACGTCGGTCAAAGACGTCAAAAATATTTTTTTGGCATGTGATGTGATTGACCAAACATCGAACATGAATGGAATTAGATTCACCATCTCCCATGTGTTATTTCTCAACAAGTGAAAATTTCATGGATATTCATAGAAAAATGTGCTTGAACTAATGTTGGTGACATGAGTTCATCCACTGTTTTGTAAAAAGTCCTTTTCACTTGAAAACAAGCGTTGCCCTTGTCCACTGTTGGGTCCCCTTGGTCCTTGGAAGATCTCATAGTACTCCATTATCCAACTTTTAGACACGGTCTTGAGGTTGCACGCAAAGCTTATGACCGTGGAGATGACCTGTAAGCCGACACCTTAACACTAACCGAATGTGGGATTCTATTTCTTGGTGATCCTTGTGAACGCGTAACAATCTATATCCAACCTGGGTAGCAACCAAAATGACATAAATTTCATGCCAAAATACAGATGAAAGTTAAACGTTGGGGGATTTGGGAAACAAGACACTTCACTAGAATCTGTGGATAAATTGCATTAATCTCACAACGTGAGATGTCGTTTCACACAATACGCTTGTATGTACGGGGTAATCTTGATGATACATGTGGATTGATACCCATCATGCCACAAAATGGTGTGGCATCAGTCGTGATAAACTGATCCAAAAATAGATCCTTCAGCCACATTTTTTGGCATGTAATTGATATAGGACAGAGATCACAAACAAAAACTCTTTAGGGTACTATTGATTGCCTCCATAAGAGGAGCTTTATCTAAATAAATCTTCATCCACGGGTGAGTCCCTTACTCCACTGTGGTGTAGTTGAACCATGCTTTGTTGATCCAAAATATTGTGAGGAGGCACTTAAATTTCCTGAATTTTGTGGGAAATTAATCAATTTAATTTTGCGGAATGCACATACATTGGCTTTCTAGATGTCACTGTCATGGCATCCACTGGCGGTCATTTGTCAAATGTGTTCTATGAGGGAAATACCCTCTACAAGTTTCCAACACAAGACATATGGCAACACTCTATTGAGTGGACTTACCAAAAATACGCAATGCAATTAAACATATGTTTTTGGGAGTTCTTGCCAACTTGCAACACAATTTTTTTTAAACTGGCAAACGCGTCCCAAGACATACTCTTGGGATTCATTTTCATACAATGCTTTGTCCAGAAGAGGATGTGTTTTTCCTATATCTTGATGGGAATCATGTTTTCCTAAGAAGAATTTGAAACAGGACAAGTATGGATGGTTTCCTGAATAGAACCCTAGTATGCAATTACATGAAAGGAGGAAAACTCAGGAACCGGTTGTTTTTATTCATGAGATCACTGGACTGGATTCGGAAGTGTACCATGACAACTGTATGGGTTGAGACCCAAAGGGTGTCCTTCTAACTCGTGCTGCATGGATTTTGATCATGGTACACCATTGTGAATAAAATGTTATAAACACTTGTTTTTGGATGCAATCCGCAAGTTTTGAGATCGTCTGTCTCAGCTTTCTGAGTTAAAAGCCACGTGCTATTGACAGTGAAGTGAGCGGCAACCTACGATGTCCATTTGTGTTATGAACAAAATCATCCAGGTCATAACATTTTCCTACCTGATGATGGATGTTGATGAAGTTTAATCATGCCAGATGACCAAAGCCTCCTCAGTCAAAGATGAGCAAAACCTTTGAAAAGGAGAAAATTTGTGTTAGGAAACCACTTCTCAGGACCTTGGTGCGTTCCAGTCCTAAGTTGAAGCTAGCATGAAAGGTTCATGGGCTTAGTGGAGATTGGTTGAGTTCATCCACCCAAGCTACTGGTGTTGAAGAAGGTCTAGCAGACCTATTCTTGGTCATGCACACGTGGTTGAAAGCGTGAGGGCTGATACCCAAATTTGTATTGCAGGTGTGGAAAATTTTGTGGGGAGGTACTACCCTGGATGCAACCTTTAGAAAAAGATCATGTCCAAATGATTTGTAGAAGTATTGTGTGGACCTGAATGGTTTTCATGGGGATTTCCAGTTACTTAGTCACAGGGTACTCCTTGCAAAGGAGGAGGAGGCGTCACCAGAACAGGTTGCTGAACCCTTACCACATGGGACGTGGGAAATTTGTTTTCTATACCTTTTTCCAAATTGGCAACAAAATTTCTCACAAAGTAGATCGCACAATGCATCAAGAATGCCACTGATACACATGCGTGATGGGTATTCAGTGAAGGCACAAAAATACTTGTGAAGAAAGTGCAAATTTTGTATGTGCCTCATCTTGACAGGAGCCAAGGAATTACACAATTAACAACGTTTTTATGCAAATGACAAAGGACCATGCATGTGTTTGGTTGATTGTGCGTGAACGTGACGCAACAATCTTGAGAACAACAAGAGTTTGCAAACATGCTTCTGCATGTTTCTTTTTGTACGACTTGCATCATGAATTACACAATGATTAAGCCACTATGAGAAAGTACAGACCAGAACACATGAAACAAATAGAGGAATGTAAAGTGAAGACCAATTTTAGCACTAGAAAGAGTCCTGAAATATTTCTTAAAGTATTCTGGGGACTTGAGGCTAGAGTTTCAAGGATAACTTGTATGAAAAACATTCACGGGATAAAGTCCTCTAGCCTGAAAAACATCCACCGGCCAAAAAAATGGCAAAAGAGTACCGTGATGGAGTGTTTATTGCGTCACTCCTCCACTCCTAGAATTTCACTCGGGGCTATGTTCAGTGTGGAAATGGCACTTGGAACGAGTTCGATTACGTTTCATGTTGTCAATGCTTCCCTGTGAAGACCCTGTCCAGCTTTCCGCAGTATGTCTCAGCCAAAACAGCTGCGTCGGTCGGGCAGTGTGCCTCCTTGGAGATCATTTTTGAGGGCTTATTTTCACTTCAGAAGTTTTTTGCAAAATGGTCTAGTGCCGTTACAAGCTTGGTAGGTGCTTCATTTCTAGGTGCTACATTGGTATGTGTTACAGTGATAGAAGTAAATTGGAAGGTCATTTGTTGGTAGGTGCTGCATTGGTAGGTACTACATTGGTAGTAATGACAGAGATAGGTGCTGTATGCATCGAGAGTGCATGTTATTGGTGAACTATAGTTTTCATGCTTAGTATTTCAACCTGTAAGGTTATGAACCTCTGCATTGAATGACCATTTTCGTCCAACATCGATCATTGCAATGCTTTGTATCTTCTTGCCTATGTCAGATAATGCAAACCATATGTGTTCAGACTCAAACCATCTATTGAGTGAGCCGCCATGAAAGTAGGATTGATGGTCGGCCTTTGGAAGTACTTCCTTTAGATAATCAAAATGTTTTTCCAGATACAAGCCATGTTTTCTTGTTTCTACAGTGCTATGTCAGATGTTTAATGTATTACAGGCAGATTTCATTATTTCTTCTTCCAAAGGCATCATGGTGTAGGGCCATCACAATTTTTGCGTGAAAAGATGGAAAACATCATATTTCACACTGTGAACTCAACGTACATTTCCACCATCAACTTGTCCACTTGAATTCACAAGGTTGTGAGATATGGAAGCTTATATTGAAAACTTTCAAGAAAACTTATGAGGCAAAAAAAGAAAAATATTTTTTTCGTTTCCATGCACGTGCCTAAAAACATGTAAATGTGCAGACCCAAATCCAAGTGCCATAATACAATGATTTTTGCAATCAGACATCTACAAAATTACATTTCCTAAGAGATGCAGATTCTGTTTTCCCAACATAAAGGGGAATT
>SZWC01006289.1:107913-124856 GCA_023375785.1 Penium margaritaceum | reverse complement strand
GAAGAGGAACGGACAGCCGCCCAACCCTTGCCTCCTACCGCTACCGCCAACCCTAAATCCTACCGCTCCACTCCTACCGCTGCAAGCGGCACAGTTGGAGTACGAAGCAAGTTGCTTTCAAGACCCCGCTGCTGCTCGCTGCTGCCGCTGTGCTCCTCGACCTACGCCCCACTGCGATACCAACTGGACAAGCGGAAGCCGGTTCGCCCGGCCAGAGCCCAGGTGATCGTCAGAGGGGACGGAGGAGAGGGCGAGGAAGGAGAGGGAGAGGGAGACGGAGGGGGAGGGGGAGGGGGAGAGGGAAAGGGTGAGGATGAAGCCACGAGTGAGACGAGCACAGAGGTCACAACTGCTCCGCGTCCTCAGTTCCAGTTGTGTGCTCTGCGCCTAGCTGAGGAGATCGTGTGCGCACGCCTGCGTGGACGGCAAGCAGCTGCTGCCTCTGCTGATGCTCCTGCTGACCCGCATGGCACTCGCTGCTGGTGTGTTGTTCTCCCAGCTCCGCCTTCTACGTCGGAGAAGACCCGACGGGAAATGTGTGGACAGGGTGGAGTCAGACGATTCTCCCTTGGCTACCAGCGGGACAGGGGTGACGTGCACACAGCAGCCTGCCGGCGGATTGGCCTCAGAGAGGGAAGAATTTCGGACTGGGAGACGGGTTGACTTCCGCTGCTGGTGCCGGCTGGTGGACATTGGCCAGTTTGAAGGCTTACACAAAGTGAGGGCTGAACTGCGTCGCTGCGAGTAATTTATTGTGGAAACTCACAAAGCGGGCACACCCAATCCCTCATCATTTGTGTTAGAGGACACGAGTGTTACGTCCATGACATACACAAGTCCCAAAAACTCACAAGTGGAAATTTCTGTTCTTAATTTCTGTTCATGGACCAACACAGAGAAACTTCAGGATTTTCCTGCCGTTTGGCCGAGGGAATTTTGGCCAACTGCCCCGACCTCTAGTGTCCAGTTTAAGAAGTTTCTGACAACTTTGACCCCTTTCCACAATGGTCCAACAGAATTTTTGCGAACCATACCCATTTTTCTATATCATTTTTTCAACCTCACAATGACGCTCGACTTTCATAAAGGAGCGTGGAGATGTTATTTTAACTCCCCAACTTCTTAGCGGAGCTTCTCGAATCCACCACTCGCGGCGCGACCTCGCACGTGTTGCCCGGATTGAACACTGATAACCCAAATTATGCAACATTCTCATTCTTAGCATTGTCTATATGTACTCGACACACTTAACACTTGTCATTGAAGTACAGTTACTGCTTAATACAAATATTCCATTTCTCACTAACCCCAAAATCGTCTTTTGTCCCGCATTTCATCCATGTTATCCACCTACGTTCCACTCGGAATAACACTTGGTATCAGAGCGCGACGGCGCTGGAGGGGCAGCCGACACATTAACAACTTGGCAACAACATACCACAAGTTCTCGGTGCATCTGCATCGTTCAGATTATCGCATACTTCGAGACGACAATGGTGAACAGCACGAGCGCGCCCAGCGACGAGCAGCAGTCCCGGCTAGTACTCCGGCGATGGCGGATCACTAACGCGCACATAATGGCTCTCTCCGGGCGAAACAAGCGGCAGCGACAGCTTTCGCGGTAAATAATGCAGCAACACCAAACCCACGGCCAATCTGGTGACGGACCCCTCGGGCTCGACAAACCCTTAGCCCACGTCGTAACCCGTTGGGTCGACACTTAGCACGATAGGAGGCACCGTCCAACAAGCGCAAATCAACAAAGACCTGCACCATAAATTGTCAAGACTCGGAAGCCTCAAAACCCATATACTCCAACAGCTCGACGCGACGATGGAGGAGCTTCAAGTTTCTCGTATACGTAAAGGGAAATCACAAAGAGAAATCTACAACTCTCGAGTGAACCCCATAATTGACCGGCACCCCTTGAGCCATTTGATCCCGCAAACGCCAAGGGACCGACAGTCAAGATATGGCTAACAAGTTTGAAGGTGTGCTACACCATTGTTGGGGTCAACAACCAAAAAAAAAAATAAAAAATGACCTCGCGGTCTCACTTCTGCGTGGCACAGCTTTAAGTTGATGATCTTAGCTGAAGGCCATCCAATGGCAGTAGGAGACAGACGGAGCACATCAACAGCTCTCGTGACCGATCTCACATCGTCGACCGCAAGCGTGCTACCTCTCAAGTAGATCAATGCGTGTGGCATGACTCCCTCATGCCGCCGGAAACGTTGAGCGACTTCTCGCAAGCTACACTAGCTCGCTTTGGGAAGCTAAACGAGAAGTCTAACGCACGGGAAAGAATCCAACGTCTGCGTGAGTAGTCCATGGCAGAGTACATTTGGCGCTTCCGAGAAGTTTTCACCGGTAATGGCATTGCCCCCAACGAACGGTGTTTCTACTACGACAATGGCGTCAAGCGAGATACTCAGCGAGCAATTGCCATTTTTGACATCCAAGACGACCTTCCACGAATGATCAGAGCAACCGGCCGCATCAACAGCGCCGACTGCAATGCTCAAATGCAGGAATCAAATGGCTGGCGACACAAAAGCCACAATCCTTAACATGGCTAAGGGAAGTCACAGTCGGCGGAAACCTCATCTCCAATGGAAATCGACGCCGTCAATTACCGCGATCCGTGACTCTTCAGGACTTGCCAGAAACTGGGTCATATCTCGCGCGACAGCCAAAAGCCGCAACAACAAGCCAAAAAGGGGGAAAGTAGGAGGAAAAGAGTGAGGATTCGGGAAACAGCAGAGGACAGGAGTAGAGGGCGAGGCTCCTGTCCACTCAAAAAAATATGCGCCGACTGATCCCCCATCTGAGCAGCTTACATCACCGTATACAAGGGTTCCTTGCATCGCAAAGTTCGACAAATCTACAAGGACGACCAACATGCGATACAGCTACTATTGCAACGGAGGAGTTGTGTAAGTTGAGGAACGGTACCGGCACTACTGGATGGAGGGGCTTCTCACAGTTTCATCAACAATAACATAGTTCAGGAGCTGGTTTATTAGACCAAACAGGGAGTTTTCGAAGGAAAAACTGTCAAAGGACGACTGGGGATCTCTCAACTTCACAGACCACTCCGGCGGCAAATCAAAGATCAGCACAATGTAACGGTGTGGAGGACTTGCCCAATGAGCGACAGCAAAATCATCCTAGGACGAGATTTATTGTACCGTCACAATCCACAGGTCGACGTGAGCAACGGAGTAGTCTATGTCAGCATTAATGGCAGAAAAACAACACCCGCCATTGGTCAAGTGACCCACAATGTAGCAACGGTTATAGAAAGTATCACAGGAAGAAGCAGCAGAGGAAGTTGCGTAATCCGCAACACGCCAACCAATATCCCTGGATGTGGCCAAGCGGTGGCTAAAACACGGAGCTCAAGCGTGGCTAGTCCAGGTGGAAGCAGATGCCAAAGCAACATGGACGACAATGCCACTCGAGAAGTTCGTAGCTTTACCGAAGGAGTTTGCGGAGCTCATCAAAGAGTTCAAAGGGATTTTTCCGGACGAACTACACAGAGAACTACCTAAAGCCGGGGAGCAGACCGACGGTAAAAGGAACCTATTGGATGAGTGATCATGAGCTAGCCAAGCTCAAGAAGCTGCTAGATTACATGCTCCACGTCACCCTACGCAGCACCGGTACTTTTTGTGAAAACAAAAATGGGGGAGATGCGGATGTGCGCGGACTACCGAGCGCTTAACGACTTTACCATCAAGAACCGCTACCCCCTTCCACAAGCAGATGAACCTTTTGATCAGGTCCTTGGGGCCCAAATTTTTGACAAAATTGACCTACGCAATCGCTACCATCAGATCCCCGTATCTGATAAAGACATCGAGAAGATAGCAATCCACACCAGATACTGGCATTATGAGTTCATGATCATG
Organism: Penium margaritaceum; assembly: GCA_023375785.1. Classification (NCBI taxonomy): domain Eukaryota; kingdom Viridiplantae; phylum Streptophyta; class Zygnematophyceae; order Desmidiales; family Peniaceae; genus Penium; species Penium margaritaceum. The sequence continues at coordinate 120,942 of SZWC01006289.1, read as the reverse complement.
CCGTTTGGACTCACAAAGAACCCCACAACATTTATGGCGGTGATAAACAACATTTTCCGCCTGTACCTTGACAACTTTGTCATCATGTATCTCTGTGACATCCTAGTGTACAACCGCACACCGGAGGAGCACAATGGACATCTCCAGAAAAATGAAAAGATATTTTTCAGAAAACTCTCCAAGTGCGACTTCGGTCACCATTTGATGCAGTTTTAGGGCCACATCATCGTCAGCGGACAGATTACCATGGACCCGAAAAAAGTGGAGGTAGTCGCTCCTTGGCTGACGCCCACAAATTTTCGGGACTTCCACGTTCTTTTGCGCTTTCTGCAACTACTACCACTGATTCGTAAAAGATTACGCCCGGGTGTCACTGCCTCTCTCCGATTTCACTGAAAGACCACCGAGTGGCATTCAGGGCATAGCAAACAAGAAGCCTTTAACTCTTTCGAAAACACCCTGACCTTGGCGCCAACATTACGATTGGCAGATCCAACGGTGGATTGCATCATGGCCACCGATGCGTGTGGTCGATCCACCGGAGTCGTTCTCCTCCAAGACAACAACGGTGGGGAACAACCGGTTGTGTATACGTCAAGGAAACTATGCATGCCGGAACTGAACTACGGAGTGCACCAGAAGGAGATGCTCATAGTCGTGCATGTGTTCAAGACATGGCAATGCTACCTTGAATGCTGACGATGCCTTGTTCACATTGACTCTCACATCTTGAAAGATCTCAAGACCTCGCCAAATCTAAGCCGTGGAAAAACTCTATGGATGGAGTTCCTTGATTCCAGTTTTGACTATGACATCGAGTACTGGCCTGAAAAAACAAATCCAATAGATGCTTTCAGTCAACGACCACATCTAATGGCTGAGATCAACATGTTGCTCGTCAAACGAGACCCGTATCTTGCGAGGCTGTTCGCAAAAGGTTACGAAGAATTCGGTGGGTTTGACAAGACCAGGTTTTGGTTCAGTGACCCCTACACGCAACGGCAATTTACAAGCCAAGTCATTGTTTCTCCGAACGAGGAACTACGACGAACGCTATTAGAAGAGTCCCATGATACCGGTCCAAGTGGACACTTCAACGAGGACAAGACGCTCAAGATGCTGGAAAGATAATACTGGTGGGACAAGATGTAGACCAAAGTGGCCGCATTCTACAAGTCGTGTGATACCTTTCAGAGAGAAAAAATCTCGTCGCACAAGGCCACCTTGCTTACTTCAACCCCTACCCGTTCCGATGGAATCGTGGGCCGATTCTATCATGGACATCGTGACGGGATTACCTGCCACTCTTGAGGGGTATGACTCCATCCTTGTCGTGGTGTACAGATTTTCCAAAATGTCGCACTTCATCCCGACGACAACCATACTCACAAAAGAAATAACAATAGAACTGTTTTTATATCAGATTGTATTTCTACATGGAGTTTTGCATACCATCATCAGCAATAGAGTCAACCACTTCATCAGCCATTTACGACAGGCAAGAACTGATAACACGCCACGGTAGTCAGATCCACCTATCAACGGTGTTCCACCCCCAAGCAGACAGACAAACCGAGTGAACCAACTAGGCGCTTGAACAACTTCTCCAACCACAGAGCACACAACACTTCTTGGGCAACACAACTGCCGACTGCCGAACTTGCATACAACTCTACCACTTCCACCAAAAATGTTAAAAAAACCATTCAAAATGGTGTACGACAGACTTCCCGCCACACCACATGGATTACAGAGCCAGAGTAACATTCGCACAATTCATATTCACCGCCGAGATTTTGCAAGAATCTGGGAGGGAAGATAGCATACCCTCACGAAGATACAAGCGGCTATGAAACAGGAAGCCAACCAACATCGTAGTGGTGACGTGTTCAACGCTGGCGGTTGCATCTTCCTCAGCTCGGCAAACAATAAACTCAAAGGACATGAATTTGCAAAGTTCAGACCCTGCTGGTTGGGACAGTTTAAGATCGAGCAAATGCAAACCCCAGTCATTGCTTAACTTTGACTCCCTAACAGCATGGCGATCCACCCTATCTTCCACACCAACAGGCTCAAGCATTACCAAGACCCCAATCACAGTGCCCCGAGTAAATATGTCGCACCTCAAACTCTTGCATAAGTGGACAGGGATACAGAGTACGTGATTAAAGATATCACCAAACATCAACGATGTTGAAAAAAAACCAAGCATCTGGTCCAGTGGCACGGCTACTACGTTGCACACAATAGTTGTGAATCCTACGTCAACCTCCGAGACGTTGATCATCTTATCGACGGCGCCTTTCGTGGTCATAGGCCTATGTCTGCTAGTGTGTCGGGACGTTGCGGCTGAAAGGGGGGGGGAATTGTTATGTCCCTGACATACACAAGTTCCTATAACTCGTGACTGGGCAGTTCAGTTCTTACATTCATGGCCCACCATGCAGAGACTTCAGGATTTTTCCGCCGTTTGGCCAAGGAGATTTTGACCAACTGCCTAGACTTCCGGTATCCCGTTTTAGAAGTCTTCACCAACTTTGACCCTTTCCTAGAATGGTCGGACAGAAGTGTCGTGAACCATATTGATGTTTCGATATCGTTCGGTCGCCTTCTCAATGACGCTCAATGTTTACAGAGAATCTTCGAGATATTCTCAAAGCCCTCTCACTTCTTGGCTGAGCTTCTCGGATCCACCACTCACAACGCAACCTCACAGATGTCGCTCGGCTCAAAAACCGATGACCCGACTTATGCCTCATTCTTGTTCTCTGCATTGTATATATGTGCTCGACACACTCAACACTTGTCATCAAAGTATGCTTCATGCTTAATACAAACTAACCGTTTGTTCCAAAATCCCAAATCATCTTTTGTTTCACACCTCATCCTTATGAGCCACCTACAGTCTGCTTGGCGTTACAAAGGACTGGAGTAGTCTTACTTGTTATGTCCCGTATGTATGCGATTCACTAAGTTTCGCATCTGGGTATTTATTTCATTGTAATTCCGACCAGCATGCATCCATCTCTACATTTTTACTTCGATCAACGTCAGGTACTTCAGCCATCTGCCTTGACATCAAAAGTTCCATTCCAAGAGGATCTGGCATGTTTAACCAGTTTCAATAGTTTTGATAGAATTATTTGAAAATTCATCAAATTTCTATTCATTCCACTTCTCAACAGCTCTAGAAATTTATTAAGACGTGCCCATATATTATTCAAACCCACTGAATTCACACCCACTTAACGGAGACACTTCGACACGAATAACGAACAATCCTTCCCCCCTTAAAAGAGCCGATTCTCCTTGGCTTCTCAAGGAAGGCTCAACGGAGGCAGATGACAATCACTTAGGTTACTAGTAGAACTTGATGAGGTGGACGTAGAAACATGCACATGCAAGAAGGGAAGGCAAGAAAAAGAGCAGGATGCCAAGATAATTGGGATGTGAGGGTAGGGGGTGATGCCAGAGCAGGATATCTTTGGTGGAAGATGCCGTTCTTCAAGCTCATGCATAACTCTAGGATTTGAGTCGCCCGTCCGAGTTGATTATGGCACTCCGGGTTTGTGGGGTGTGTCGTAAAACTGGAAACAAAGTGGAGGATGAGGAGGACGTCATACGTGGCAGTGACACATATGTTTATGTGGCTAGCATAATGAATATTCCCCACATGAATGGAGAAGCCATCAAATTTTCCTTCCAGATAGTCAATGTCACTGGTCATGTTGGAAAACGCCATTGTGAGAGGAGGAGGGATTGACGCAATCAAGCGATCTAAGTTATCCGATCGCTTAGAGTGTATAATCACATCATTTACCACTTTTTGGTCTTTAAGACATGCCATATTACCGCCTTATTCTACACCACTTTTCACCTAGGTGTTTTTTTTATGTTAATTTGACCACCTGGGAACAAATTTAAACCGTTCTAGTCCAGGGGTTAAGTGGGTAACCTACAACTAAACTCGACAAGAAACTCGGTCAAATCCTCGCAGTGGCAATTCTTTCCACTTGGGTGTTGGGCAATGAAATGTGCTTGCTCGAACTTGAGCAAGCAAATCCACGGTCCACGGCACTTTAAGCCATCTACTTTCAAGTGTTGTTTGTGTTTGAGTTCACCGAACAGCCCTTGCTCGTTTACCAAGCCAACTCCGCACCATATGAATTCAAGAAGGTGGTTTTTGGTGTGCCATTATAAGTAACTACAAACCAAAGTAATTTGAAACCTTTGTGGACCAACACAGAAGTAGTATTTCATATCTCTGGAACTTAATCGCAATTTTTTATGTTGTATTTTGGTGGTAATATGGTACTTTGCCAGAAAAGCATACTTGTGTCAAACGCATGCACCACCAATTGGTAGGTTGCATCAACAATGGGGCGAAAAACCTGCATGCCACTAGATTGCGCTTGGGAAATAGTTGCCAGATGACGTGTCTGATTGACAGGTTAACTGCCACAAATGAAGTGGCCATGTTAGTGGTTGAGGGCCGGTTCAAAAGGCCGGTAGCCATGAAATCTCCACTGAGAGATCGGAAAGAGGTTCTCAGACTCCCCATGTTTGGTATTGGCAAGTTGCCTTGACGTGCAAGATTAGATCAGCAAATCAGATGGTAGCCATGATGATTGGGATCGGTTTTGAGGCGATAGACATCCGTGGGTGCCAAAAAGTGGCAACCTCACCCAGCTCGTAGCGACAACCTCACAGATTGTCCGTGTACTTCTTATGACTTTAGCCTGAGCTTACCATAGGCACACAAGTGCTACGGGTAGAATGTCGCATGTTACACGCCGTGCCAATCGAATGGATTACAATGCTCTCTGTCAAATAGATTGCAACAAAAAGTGGGTATGTGGAGCGATGTTTCCTCTTGTGGAAGCTCATAAGCTTGGGCCTCCACAAGGACTGGCAGAACATTGAGGACATCTTTCTACACTTCATGGTCTTCCTCACTAGTGACATCCTTCTCCTAGGAGGTACCACACGGCATTTCCATCATGGTTGTTGAAGGACGGCTGGTATTCATCACAAAGTTATTGCTGTACAAAAACACTGTCCATATATTCAACATGCCTTCATGGTTTTGTGTGGTGATAAATCACTAGAGAGCTGCGAGTATAGTGAAGGAACATACTAACACCCTAATTGTGCCCTAGATACACCCTAGTTTCCCCCAGGTTGTGCCCAAGTTGTGTCATTGTTGCATTCAAGTTGTGTCATTGTTGCACCCAAGTTGTGCAATGTTTGTTCCCTAGTTTCGCTCTAGGTGTACCCTAGGTATGCCATAATTGAATTCTAGTTGTACCCTAGTTGCGCCCCATTTGTACCCTTGTTCCAACCTAGATGCGACCTAGTTGAAACCTAGTTGCATCCTAGTTGCGCCCTAGTTGCACCCTTATTGCATATTGCTTGGACCATAGTAATACCCTAGTTTCATCCTCATTGCAGTCCCATTTGCATCCTAGTTGCATCCTTGTTGCATCATAGTTATGCCCTAGTTGTTCCCTAGTTGCACCCTAAGTGCACCTTAGTTACACCCTTAGTGTGTCCAAGTCACATCATAGTTCCGCCCTCCTTGCGCCCTTGTTTTTTCCTAGTTGCATCCTCCTTGTTCCCTAGTTGTGGCCTAGTTTCACCCTAGTTATGCCCTAGTTGTATCCTAGTTGTACCCTAGTTTCTACCTGCTTGCGGCCTAGTTGTCTCCTCGCTACGCTCTAGTTGCATCCTACTTGCACCCTAGTTGTGCACTGGTTGTGCCCTTGTTGTGCCCTAGTTGCACCCTGGTTATGCCATAGGTGCATCCTAGTTGTACCCTGATTGTGCCTAGTTTGGTCCTAGTGGCACCCTAGTTATATCCAAGTCGTAACCTAGGTGCGACCTAGTCTTGTCCTTGTTGAACTCTAGTTGTGTCCTCTTTACACCCTGGTAATGCCCTATTTGTACCTATTGGTGCCCTAGTTGTGCTTTTTCATAAACTAGTTTTGTCGTAGTTGCATCCATAATGTGCCCTGGTTGTGTCCCAAGTGTGCCCTAGTTGTGCCCTAGTTACTCGTTAGGTGCATCCTAGTTGTGCTCTAGTTAAGCCCTAATTGCACCCTGGTTGTACCCTAGTTTTTCCCTCCTTGCATCCTAGTTGAATCCTAGATTTACCCTAGTTGCATCCATATTACACTCTGGTTATAGCCTAGTTGCCGCATAACTGCGCCCAAGTTACATCATGGTTGCATCCTGGTTGTGCCCCTAGATATGCCCCAGCTTTGCCTTAGTTTTACCCTAGTTGTGCCCTAGTTGTGCCATCTTTGTTCCCAGGTTTCACCCTTGTTGCTCCTAAAATTTGCCCTCATTGCACCCCGGTTACACCCTAGTTGTGCCTAGTTTCCCACAAGTTGTCGCCAAGTTGCACCCTAGTTGTACCCTAGTTGCACCCCGGTTGCACCCTAATCGCACCCTAGTTTCACTGTACTTGTGCCATAGTTTTTCCTTAGTCAGACACGAGTTGGGGCCTAGTCTTTCCCTTGTTTCATCGTTGTTGTACCCTCATTGCAACCTAATCATGCCCTGGTTGAATCCAAGTTGCCCCCTAGTTATCCCCCAGTTGTCCCCTAGTTCCGCCCTAGTTGTTCGTTGATTGTTCCCTAGTTACACCCAAGTTTCACTCTAGTTGTGTCCAATTTGCATCCTAGTTGGGCCTTAGTTTTACCCTAGTTGCACCCTATTTGAACCCTAGTTGTGGCCTAGTTGCAGCCTAGTTGTTCCCTAGTTGCATCCTAGATACATCCTAGTTGTGGCCTAGTTGTGCCTTGGTTGCGACCTAGATGTTCCTTAGTTGCATCCTAGCTGCGCCGTAGTTGCACCCTAGTTGCGCCCTAGTTGCATCCTGGTTGTGCCTTACTTACGGTCTAGGTGCGCCCTAGGTAGACCCTAATTGTGCCCTAGTTGTGGCCTAGTTGCAAACTAGTTTCACCCTAGGTAAACCCTTGTTGCACCCTAGTTGTACCCTAGTTTTGCCCTAGTTCTTTCCTTGTCCTACCCTATATCCATTCTAGATGCCCCCTAGTTGTGTCCTTGTTGCGTACATGTTGAGCTCCAGTTGCCTCCTAGTTGTATCTTTGGTCTGCCCTAGCTGCGTCCTAGTTGCCTAGTTTGTGCCCTTGTTATCCCTAGTTGCCTAGTTTCTACCTTGTTGCACCCTAGTTGCATCCTAGTTCCACCTAGTGACCATTGTTGCACCCTAGTTGTGCTCTAGGTGCACCCTAGTTATGCCGTGATACCATCCTAGTTGTATCCTATTTTTACCTCAGTTGTGTCCTAGTTATGCCCTCGTTGCATCCTAGTTGTGCCCTAGTTCAACCCTAGTTGCAACCTAGTTGAACCGAATACACACCCTAGTTGTACCATGGTTGCGCCATAGTTGCGCCTTCATTGCACCTTTGTTGCCGCCCTAGTTGCGCTCCAGTTGAATCCAAGTTGCATCCTAGTCCTAGATGCATCTTAGATTCACTCTCTCCTGCATTGCACCCTAGTTGTACCATGAGGGTTCTCTATTGCACCCTAGTTACGACCTAGTAGTGCCTTGATTATGCCCAAGTTGAGCACTAGTTGAACCCTAGTTGCCCCCTATTTTTCCCCTAGTTCCACCTTAGGTACGTCCTAGTGACACCCTAGTTGCGCCCGAGTTTGCTCCTAGTTACGCCCCACTTTCCCACTATTTTCACCCTCATTGCCACTAGTTTCCCACTATTTTCACCCTAGTTGGACCCTAGCTATCCATTCGTTACACCCTGGTCATACCTTACTTCTGCCCTAGTTATGACCTAGTTGCGTCCTAGTATAGCCTTAGCTAGAACCTACTTGTGCCCTAATTGTGCTTTAGTTGCACCCTCCTTGTACCTAGTTGGACCCTAGTTGCATACTAGTTATGCCCCAATTGCATCCTAGTTGTCCCTAGTTGTGTTTTAGTTGCACCCTAGTTGAACCCTGGTTGCTACTTACTTGGGGCCTACTTTCCCCATAGTTGCACCCTAGTTGTACCCAAGTTACACCCTGTTTGCACCTTAGTTGTACCCTAGTTATTCCTACTTGCACCCTAACTTCGTCCTACTTGCACCCTTGTTTCATTCAAGCTGTCGCCTAGTTGTGCCCTAGTTGTGCCCTTCTTGCACCCTAGTTGCATCCTATTTGCAACTTGGTTGTGCCCTAGTTGTGCCTTGGTTGCACCCTAGTTGTTCCCTGGTTACACCCCTGTTGCGCCCTTGTTGTGTCCTAGTTGCGACTTAGTTGCGCCCTATTATGCCTTAGGTGCACCCTGGTTGTACCCCATTAGCGCAGACAAAAATGCCATCATTTGCTGCCTTGGCAATGGCGGACGCATTGCGATGGACATGCTTCAGCTGCAAGACACAAGATACTGGGATTTCATCACCTACACGGAAAGAAAGAATTAAAAACCATCACAAAACGGCAGATACCACCTACCTCCTTATAGCACACTGGGAAGAGGCTCTAGGAGAGATATTAAGGCCAGAGGAGGCTTTCGTGCGCCAACCTCTTCGCACGGTACAACCTGTTTTTGTCCATCGCCTTGTCAGTCACCTTCTTGATCACCGCAGGCAAGGTTTTCACATTGTGGCAGTCGGATTCCGCTTCAGCGTTGACTTGGTGTTCTGCGTTACCTATTTCACCGTCTTGGCTGGATTTCCACTATCAAGACCTGGCACACACTTGTGACCATCAACGAACACAACTACAACGATAGAGTCTCCAATGGGGATGACATCCATGCAGAGTAGCCATGGACAACCCTTGTCTTTGAACTGCCCACAATGTGCTAAGAAACGGGTCTTCTCACTGTGCAACCACCGGATCGTCCTACAATTGGCGACTGCGTAGTCGCCTGCGGCTGCACGTGCTTCCGTCATGTTCTTGAACGCCATTCAAGGCGGAACACAAGTTTGGCCTTCTTCCGCTTTGGGGTCCTACCCGATGCCTCATCGTCTGAGGAGACTACAAAGAATGAAATGCAAAAACAAGGAGTTGAGGGTACAACAACAATCACTTAAAGAGGACAAGGTGATGTAAAGGAGCATCAGTTTTACCAGCGTCCTTTCTCCGGCGAGAAAGCCTGGGGGCTTCTCTCGATTACTATCATGAAAGGAGGAGCACTTGAGCACGCAACTCATGCTCTAAGTCCTTGTGATAAACTTGAGTTTGGGTGGAGGGGATTTGGGGAAAGAGACCTGGCTCGTTGAGCTCTCGACATGCTTGTCCACGCGGTCGAGAGACCAAGGGAGGGTCGGATGTCGTATGCCTATGCAAGGACATCTGACCCTCGGTGTCAGTCGGAAAAAATCCAAGGTATCCACGCTCACTGAACTTACGGGAGGAGGCGTTGTCCTCCATGGTGCTAAGGAGCCTAGAGCATAGTGTGTTTAAGGAACATGATGTGGATTGCTGACTACCATGGATAGTCGTTGGTTGTAACGAGAGAAACAAGACCAACGAACACCATGGAGAGGATGTCACATGGCAACGGTTGGCCCATCATCCGTTGACATTGGAGGTGCATATTCTGGAAAGTAAATGCAAACATGGCATGTGTACGCGGCGGTGTGTTCGCTTTGTACATATCAACCAATGGCCTATACAACCTCGTATGTCCACACGAGGGCGAGAACACGTCACCGCTTTGAACGTCGTGCATGACAACAAACAGTAACAATCAAAAGGAAAAATTGGGTGTCCATGACAGGCTAGCAAACACAATCGTCGATGTCCATCGTGTCCAAAAGGGTCACTAAAACAGTGTTAGAAACCATCCAAGACGTATACAGGCGGATACTTATATGGTGAGCATGAATACCTTATGTTTCTCGTTAGTCTCTCGTGGTGAAAGTTGTTCCCCAAGTTTTCTAAACCACTTCAGTGTAACAGTAATACTAACGGAAAATGATTGGACAGTGGAAAATACGTGCGCATGACCAACATCTAACCAGTGGCGTTGTTCATGCCATCACGGGCAGCCAGTCTTCAAAACCTCATCAAAATTTGTTTCTCAAGAAAAAAAATTATGCCAAACCAAGCCTTATCATTGTCGAATGAATGAGTATTTCACATAGTGTTGTGAATATGGTGAAATTATCTTTCTAAGTGCTGGATATGGCAGATCCGCCTCGGGGGCGATTCGTGTGCTTCAGGAGCGCATCCGCCAGCTTCAGACGAGCTCTCGGCCCCCACACACATCCCGCTTTCCGGAGTTTTTATCGTCGCCTGACCTCCACGCAATCGTTTCGCGCTCCCTCACGATGCTGTCGGCGTGGCACCACGTGGCGCGTTCTTTTCGCGTTCCGCCCACTACTGCTGCTTCTGCTGTTCACACGCCCTCCTGTGCTCTAATTCCAAATTGGAAATAATTTCTAGGGCATGCAGGCCCATGCAAAAACGAACATGAGCTATGTGTGTGAGTGCGATGCAAGATGGCAAGAATTTGGCTAAGTCTGGAACGCTGAATGTAAAGAACAAGGAGGGAGTACAAATGAGCCCCTAGCGGGCTTAAGTAGGGGCGCCGGCAGCTAGCCGCACCGGGCCCCGTCACCCCCGTTGAGCCCAAACGGGTCAGCGGGGAGAACACACTGCGTACACCACGATAAGAATAACGGTGGTCTCCTCGAGGCACCGGAACAGCTCTCCGAGTACCTGGGGCTCGACCACCGAGAAAAGAGGAGCAGTGCCAGAAAATCTTTGAATCAGCGTCCAAACATCACACCCGGCTTTCCGAACATCGGAAGCCCCACAACAGCCATCGGGTCTCCTCTTCGCACCGGTATAGTCCACCGGGTGCGCGGGTCTCAACCCACCGAGAAAACTCTTCTGGCTCCCGACAAGCCCACAGGGCTACCGGAACGCATCGACTGCGTCTCGCAGGCGCTGTCGTACGTGGTGGAGAAGTATCGAGACACTCCAAAGGCCTGTCGTATCGTCACGCTCTCCTCCACCATATACTCCGGATGTGGGTATATCGATAAACTAGCAATGTCGGTCGTGACGGGTGGAAGCCACACAAACCAACACAAATCACAACATGAACAATATCGAACTCGCCCTTCCATTCGACTAAAACAATCATTTTTCCTTCGACCTTCAAGCACCTAAATAATTCTGGTCTCATGGAATCACTTTTGAAATTACAAAAATTGATTTCCTCTACACACGGATTAAGCTTCCTGCGAGGTCTTCCAAGGACTACGGGCGAAACGTGAACTATCCACGTTCTGCACGCAGTCTTGCACTGACTTGCAACAGCGGGGAGGACATGTGAAATTGGCAGTCGGCAAGACGCAAAGCAATCTGCGAGACAACGTGCGACACGAGCTGCAAGATTCAGCTTCACGCTTGGTTCCCAAACCGTTCAGACTGAGAAAGTGCGTAGAAGCTTCCTAGCAACACGGCCGCTGACCGGGCGTCAGTGCCTGGTCAGACGGTGACGACAGTCACAGGTCGTACACACAACGGCAAGAGTTTGGCTAGGAGACACAAGTCAAAGTGTCAGTATGCTTCAATATAGCATATGAAGAGAGAGATGACAACTGACAGGTCCAGGGCATAAATACCTGCCGCGGCGCACGGCGGGTGTCGCACGCGGCAGTCCAAGAGCTGTCCTAAAACCAGCCCAAAACNCACGCTTGGTTCCCAAACCGTTCAGACTGAGAAAGTGCGTAGAAGCTTCCTAGCAACACGGCCGCTGACCGGGCGTCAGTGCCTGGTCAGACGGTGACGACAGTCACAGGTCGTACACACAACGGCAAGAGTTTGGCTAGGAGACACAAGTCAAAGTGTCAGTATGCTTCAATATAGCATATGAAGAGAGAGATGACAACTGACAGGTCCAGGGCATAAATACCTGCCGCGGCGCACGGCGGGTGTCGCACGAGGCAGTCCAAGAGCTGTCCTAAAACCAGCCCAAAACCACTGTTTTGGCCGTAACTCTGCGCACACATGTCAGAATCCTACGCCGTCTGAACCTAGATGTGTAGAATCAAAAGACGGACGCAGCGAATGGTCACATGCATGCATCCATTGAATGACGGCGAGTATACAATGCAAAAACATGCAAATAAGTCTCATGCCCAGTCCGCCGAAAGGCGCCTGCAAGACGGAGAAGGCACAGTGTGGAGTCCCGGTGACATCTGGGGCTCTGGAACAGTGGTCGGTCAGCTCCAGACGGGTAGTCCGCCGCCTGTCGTCGCGCTGGTGTCACCAGGGCTGCCTGCCGCAGGGATCTGCACGAGTATGGACACGGCCGAGTGGTCACAGTAAACTGTACAGGAACGGCACAAAGCACAACACTCCCCCATGACCCAATTGTACGCATGTCCATACGCGTGCAGCACTGGTACAACCACATAGTGAGTGACACAGACAGTTGAGACGTCAACGTACATCCCACACTCAACCACTGTCACGCACGGGGCGAAGCCCAACAGAACGAATGGCCACCAGGAAATTTCCGCGGGCAAGTGCCTTCGTCAAGAAATCAGCACGCTGCAAGTCTGTGCCAACCCACATGATGGAGATCACGCGTCGCTCCACCAGATCACGAACAAAGTGATGCTCAACCGCAATGTGCTTTGTGCGCCCATGAAAAACACCAGAGTCCTCCGCAATGGCGAGAGCACTCTGGTTGTCGCAACGCAGCACAATGGTGGGTATTGACTGCCCAAGCTCAAGAAACAAGCGCTGCAGCCAAACTGCCTCAGCAGCCCCTGCCCGCAAAGCCACATACTCTGCCTCCGACGAGCTACGTGCGATGCAGCCCTGCTTCCCGCTTCGCCAAGACAAAGCGGTACCACCGAGCAGAAACACGTAGCCAGTGCGACTGCGCCCGTCAGGGCTCCAAGCCCAGTCGCTGTCAGTGTAGCCGTCAAGGACCACCGAACACTGCCGACGAAAGCAGAGTCTGAGATATGGCATGGAAACCACGTACCGTACCACTCGCACAGCCGCGTGAAGAGCTCTCGCACGTGGAGCCTG
>SZWC01006289.1:73683-92821 GCA_023375785.1 Penium margaritaceum | reverse complement strand
TCCCTCAGGACGGTCGACCAGCTCAAAGACTCCGTGCTCCCGGATGGCCCTGAGCTCGTCCTCACAGGCGGCCCGCCACTGCTCAGCATCCTCTCCTGAGAGAGCCTCCTTTAACGTGTCTGGATCAGGGACCGTCAAAGGGGAGCTCCGGGTGGCCAGGACACATGCCTCATGGGTCGGATGGAACGCAACTAGGTCAGCGACAGCTGCCTGTGCAGCCTCGTGCTCGTCAGCGATCAGCTGGTGCCTAATGGGACAAGCTGGGTGCACCTCCGTGTAGGTGCCTTGGACACTTAGGCCGAGAGCCTTTGTGCCAGGGTCACCACTGTGCACGCTGCGCGTGCGTCGTCTGGGTGGTGCAACCGCAGTCGAAGGTGCTCGTGAGGCCAGTGGGCGGAGACGCCCACCTGGTACACGGGAGTAGCCCGAGTATGAGCTGACCGACGGTTCTGGCCCAGGGAGGGCAGGTCCTTTCTCTAGAGACGCTGCAGGCGTGGGCAAGACAGGCACGGCAGGCGCGGGCGAAACAGGCGCTGCAGGCACGGACGAGACGGTCGCGGCAGGCGCGGGCGAGACAGTCGCGGCGGGCGCGGGTGAGGCAGGCGCCGCAGGCGAAGAGGCGGAAGGTGCAGCCCCGGCAGGCGAAGCAGGCGCTGCAGGTGCAAGCGAAGCAGGCGCTGCAGGTGCGGGCGAAGCAGGCGCTCCAGGTGCGGGCGAAGCAGGCGTTGCAGGTGCGGGCGAAGCAGGCGCTGCAGGTGCGGGCGAGGCAGTCGCGGCAGGCGCGGGCGAGGCAGTCGCGGTAGGCGCGGGTGAGGCAGGCGCAACAGGCGCAGGCGAGACAGTCGTGGCGGGCGCAAGCGGGGCAGGCGTAGAGACTACAGGCCCGACAGCAATGATGGCCGGGTCAATGGTGGCCAGCGACGGTCCCACCCCGAAAGCACCCCGGACGGACTCACCCTGTGGGGTAGACTCCCCCATCCAACGGGAGGCCTCACAGGTGGGAACGTGAGACGCTGCCTGGGTGAGAATGGCAGACAGGTCGCGGTACGACAGTGCCTCAAAAAACAGCGCGTCGCGCGACTTAACGATGCGGTGGCGACCCGCATCTCAGAAACGCTACGCTTTGGAGCGCGAGGAGACACCGAGGAAGGCACACATTCGGCCGCGCGGAGAGACCTTGGACCCCTGCTGGTCCTTGGTGTACCAGACACAGGCCAAGGAACCCCAGACGCGAGCAAGCCTGAGGTCCGCATGGTGACCGAACCACAGCTCATACTGCGTGACGTGGTCCAGCAAGGGACCATGCGGGGGGCGGTTCCAGACCCACGTCATGTAGGCGAAGCCCTCGAAGGCGAAGGACTCCGGGAGACCGCACTCAGCGCGCATGGCGCGAACCGCGTCCTCCATGGTGCGGTTCCAGCGCTCGGACACACCGTTTTGCTGTGGCGTAGCAGGGGCCGAGAGCTGGTGACAGATACCAAGCTCGGCGAAGTGAGTGGTCAGCTCACCGAGATACTCACCGCCGCGGTCAGAGCGGAAGGTGTGGAGGGAGTGACGAGACTGACGCTCGGCCATCACGAGCCACAAGCGCACGGCTAAAGCGGCATCACTCTTGTGGCGGAGGCAGTAGACCCACCGCATGCGGGTGAAGTCATCCGTGAGTGTAAGAACATACCGACCACGGTCAGCGACAGACTCGACAGGGAGAGGTCCGAGGAGGTCCGAGTGGACAAGCTCCAGGGGACGCTGCGCGCGAGTGACGGAGGCAGGGTAGGTGCATCGATGCATCTTGCCCTGAGCGCAGAACAGACAGTCGGTCTTGGGCGGCTTCTCGAAGGAAGCCGCGTCAAGACCGAGAGCGGGCTGTGTACGAATGAGCCTGGACACAGTGTCCGTGCTCACATGACACAGGCGCCGATGTAACAGGCGCTGGTGGTCAGGAGACAACACCCCCGTGACAAAGACGCGGGCAGATGAGCAAGGGGAAGAGTCAGGAGCAGAGCAGCGCACGATGCGATACAGGTCATCCACAACAGAGGCACGCAACACAACCGTGGAAGTGTCAAGTGCAGTGATCGTGGCATCATCAATGGAGTGGTGAACAGAGAGACCCATCCTCGTGCAGGCACGGACAGAGAGCAGGCTGAGCTCGAGATCAGGCACGAAAAGCACGTCAGAAAGATACACGGGACCAGACGGACCATCGAACCGTACGACCCCTGTCCCCTGAACAGGTAGTGNGGGTGAAGTCATCCGTGAGTGTAAGAACATACCGACCACGGTCAGCGACAGACTCGACAGGGAGAGGTCCGAGGAGGTCCGAGTGGACAAGCTCCAGGGGACGCTGCGCGCGAGTGACGGAGGCAGGGTAGGTGCATCGATGCATCTTGCCCTGAGCGCAGAACAGACAGTCGGTCTTGGGCGGCTTCTCGAAGGAAGCCGCGTCAAGACCGAGAGCGGGCTGTGTACGAATGAGCCTGGACACAGTGTCCGTGCTCACATGACACAGGCGCCGATGTAACAGGCGCTGGTGGTCAGGAGACAACACCCCCGTGACAAAGACGCGGGCAGATGAGCAAGGGGAAGAGTCAGGAGCAGAGCAGCGCACGATGCGATACAGGTCATCCACAACAGAGGCACGCAACACAACCGTGGAAGTGTCAAGTGCAGTGATCGTGGCATCATCAATGGAGTGGTGAACAGAGAGACCCATCCTCGTGCAGGCACGGACAGAGAGCAGGCTGAGCTCGAGATCAGGCACGAAAAGCACGTCAGAAAGATACACGGGACCAGACGGACCATCGAACCGTACGACCCCTGTCCCCTGAACAGGTAGTGACTGCCCAGAACCTGTCCGCACTGACCGAACAGACCCAACAGGACCAAGCACGACAAAGGCGGTACGGTCGCAGGTCATGTGGTGAGTGGCCCCTGAGTCAATGATCCAGTGGCCACTCGCCTCACGACCTGTGGTGGTCACGGTACAACGAGCAACGGAGCACGCTGCCTCTGCTGGACGCTGAGCAGGTGTGGCAGGACAGCGGGACAATGCACGACGATGCGACTCATCGAACCACTCTGTGCTGTCAGACTCATCCTCACCAGGCGACGCAGCCCCCCCACAAGTACGACCACGTGCCACAAACACAGATGGACAGTCAGTCTGTGGACCACTCGGTTGTGACAGCACACTTGCACCTCCCTGTGAGCGAAGTGCCAGCAATCGACGTAGCTCCGCGATGGTCTGGTCCCTCGGGTCCGGCGTGGTACTCCCCCCGGATGGCGGAGGATCTGCCGCCGGTGCTGCCCCCGAGGTCGCTGCGGCACGGGCTGCTGCTCCAGTGCGGATCCGCTCCTCGTGGGCTGCCTGAAGACCGCGGGTGATCCTCGCCCAGTCCAGCTCCTGCTGACACTCAGTGTAGCGTTGAGGTCCGCCGCAGTTGTGGCAGCGGACCGCCCGTCCGGTGCCATCGGAAGGCTGCTACGGTCCCCTCTTCTTCTCCCCCTTCTTCCCCTTCACGGCTACTGTAGTGGCTATCGGAGTAGCAGGGGAGGAAGCAGGAGAGGCAGAGGTGGAGCTGGTGGGGGTGAAGGTGGACGACGGTGTGGAAGGCGTAGAGGATGTCGCTCCCACTGCTGCTGCGGCCATGGCGCCCTGCCGATGCGCGCGGGCTGCCTCATCAGCTGTCGCGACCTGGATGAAGTAGCGCTGCGCCCAGGGCAACAGCTGCAGGGTGTCGGACATGGACGCGAGGACGTTCTGGTCGAGGCGGGAGAAGGTGTCAGTGAGCTCGGGGCGCACTCCCAGCATGATGGTGTCCAGCGCCTAGAGCTGAGAGCCGCCTCCGGTGCCCAGACGAGTGTACAAGCGCATGGCCCGATGCCAATAATCAGCTGTTGACTCCGAGGATCCCTGATGAAGGGAGTGGAACTCGCGAAGGCGCGCTGACCGGGTCGCGTGAGTCTCTGCTGCAAAAAGGGTCAGCGCCAGCTCCCAGCCGCGGCGCGGGTCTGCGCTTGCTCCTGTCCCAGGCGCGCCCAGGAAGGGGCGGAAGTCTACCACTGTCTCCTATGGAACTGCGTACAGCAGTCCACGCATGGCACATGCTGCCGTCTGGGACTGGAGCGGATCAGCCGTCTGGTACTGGCTGTGGTAGTAGGGCCAGACTCCCTCTGAGTCTGCCCATACCTAAAACAGCACCTCCCAACAGTCAAACCCCGCCTTGCTGTCGTAGCGAGGCGGGGAAGTCTCGAAATCCTTGGGTCGTCGCTCCGTGGGGAGCTGGACCTCTGGTGGTGCTAGGAGCGGGCGTGGGAAGGGTATGAAAGGCATCAACGTTGCTCCTCCAGCGGCACCCGAGACCTGACGCGGGTCGGTCTGCTGCTGCTGCTGCTGCTGCTACTGCTGTCCCCTCGGACTGGGCGCCGGTGTCTCAATGCGCAGGCTGCTCTTCTGCTCCATCAGCCGGCGAAGAGCTTCCTCCACAGTGGGAGGTGGCACCTGATCCCACTCCTCGACCATGGACTCTCGTCTCTGCGCAGGGGCGGCAATGGGGCCAGCAGACTCCTGGGCCGATGGGGTTGCCTCTCTCTCTCTCTCTCTCCTGGGCTGATGTCCCGGTGCCCCAGACAGAGAGACCAAGGCATCGCGGATCTGTCGCAGCGTAGCTGACTGCTCATCCTGGCACTGGCGGAGTGACGACTGCTCCACCAGCAGGAAGTCAATCGCCTTTGAGCGTGGGCTGCGGCCCCCGCTCGTGACGGTGTCCTCCAGCTCCTTGCCCTTGGAGCTGCTCGGCTCCATGCTGAGGCGGTGCGAAAGTCGTCCGAACGCAGAACCGTCAGCGTTTCTTGCTGATTTAGGACGGTGACAAAAGTCGACCTTCTGACCAGAAAATCGGCCAAGTGCTGAAATTTTAAAAATATAAATTTTCACCACTAAAAATTGAAGGTTGTCCAAATGAAGCGAAATTTGGACCACAGAGGCGTCTAAGGATGCTGAAGACAATGGTGAAATTTTCGTCTTCAAAAAGTGGGGAAAAAAGCCGAAAAAAAACCTGATTTTGTGCTCAGGCCGAAAAAATGAAAAATTCAAATCAGTGATGCGGAACGGTGAATGCTGGAGGCTTCAGAGCTCCAAATGAGGCGAGAAAGGGCGCGATAGAAAGCTTGAGATCTAAGCTTTCCAACGAGTCATAGCGCGCAACTTTTGGTGGCTATTTGAGTCCGGCACAGGCGGGTGAAGAGAGGATGGCGGCTGACGCGATTTGCGTCTGCGGCTCCTCCACGTCCGTGCGGCTTCCAGGAAGCTGCACGGCTGGAGTCAGCACCTACAAAAGGTACTGGTGCCTCTGATGCCTGAGTGGCCACGGCCGCCGCTGCTGCTGTCGCTCGCTGATGGTGCTGTTGCTTGCCCGGTTTGCGGCTCCAAGTCGCCACACGGGCGGCCTCGGACCGGCTGCTGCTGCGGGCAAGGGCTCCAACGGCCTCAAGCCGTTGTGGCACGCTGCAGGTGCAGCACGAACCTGCCGTTGCGGTTTCTGATGCATCAGGATGATGGCATATGCGTCGCTGCGTGCTCTTGTCGCTTCAAGCGACTCAGGGTGGTGATGGGTCCAACCAGGACCTGCTGCTGCTGCTGTGGGCTGCTGCCACTGCTGCTGCTCACTGCTGCTGCAGCTGCTGCGTCTCTGCTGCGCAGCACGACGAGCACTGGCTCCCCTGTTCTGATACCATGAGAAGATTCCAGGAAGCTTCCTAGCCTTTCTGCTTGCTAGCGTGACAGCACGGGTCTGGCTGGTTGACACACAGGTCATGCAAGGGACAACAAGGGTAGGGAGAGACACGTGCACTTGTATCTCAAGCTTCAACTGAAGTTAATGCAGAGAGAGATAACAAATGACAGGTCCACAGCATAAACAGCCGCCGTGGCTCACGGTGGGTGGCGCACACGGCGGTGCCTGTCAAACCTGAACCGGCCCAAGACCACTGTTTTGGCCATAATTCTGCGCACAAGCGTCCAAACGGAGCGCCGTCTGATCCTACGGATGCACAACAAAAAGACAGACACAACGACTGGTCACACGCCTACGTCCAGGAACAGCCGGAGAGTGTAAGAAAACAAACATGTAAATCAGCCTGGCAGGGCTGTCCACCGAGAAAATCCTGAAGACCTCCAAACGTAGTCCGTGGGCTGTGGGAGCCCTCTGGTACACTGGGTAGGCTGCCAGGCTGCCTCCAGCGGGTGGAGCATCACCTCAGGGAACTCTGTCTCCAGCTGGGTCCGCCTCAAGGATCTGCACGAGCATGGACACGGCCGAGTGGTCACAACCAACTGTACAACTGTGTATGACTGACAACATCACAACACTCCCCCATGACCCGATGGTACGCATGTCCATACACGTGCAGAACGCNAAAACAAACATGTAAATCAGCCTGGCAGGGCTGTCCACCGAGAAAATCCTGAAGACCTCCAAACGTAGTCCGTGGGCTGTGGGAGCCCTCTGGTACACTGGGTAGGCTGCCAGGCTGCCTCCAGCGGGTGGAGCATCACCTCAGGGAACTCTCTCTCCAGCTGGGTCCGCCTCAAGGATCTGCACGAGCATGGACACGGCCGAGTGGTCACAACCAACTGTACAACTGTGTATGACTGACAACATCACAACACTGCCACTGCTGCGCTGCTGCTGCCGCCGCTACTGCCGCTGCTGCTGCTGTGCCGCTGCCGCTACTGTGCTGCTTCCGCCGCCGCTGCTGCCACGCTGTTGTGGCGGCCGCTACTGCTGCACTGCTGCTGCACTGCCGCCGCCGCCGCCTCTGCTGCGACTGCTCTGCTACTGCGGCTGTGGGGGGGAAGATGCGGCTGCACGCACAGCAGCCGCCACACACCTCTACGTGGCGGTACACGCTGCTGCTGCTGCCTCAGCAGCTGCGATCTCACGTGGTGGGTGGAATACGCGGACGGCGACCGGCCGTCTCCAACAGGTCGCAGAAGGTCTGCTGCAGCGGTGACTCTCATTGCTGCTGCTCTGCTGCGTCTCTGCTGCGCAGCTCAGTGAGAACTGTCTCACTGCTCTGATACCACGAGAAAGTGCGTAGAAGCTTCCTAGCAACACGGCCGCTGACCGGGCGTCAGTGCCTGGTCAGACGGTGACGACAGTCACAGGTCGTACACACAACGGCAAGAGTTTGGCTAGGAGACGCAAGTCAAAGTGTCAGAATGCTTCAATATAGCATATGCAGAGAGAAATGACAACTGA
This sequence comes from Penium margaritaceum, assembly GCA_023375785.1. Taxonomy (NCBI): domain Eukaryota; kingdom Viridiplantae; phylum Streptophyta; class Zygnematophyceae; order Desmidiales; family Peniaceae; genus Penium; species Penium margaritaceum. Next base: position 85,559 of record SZWC01006289.1, on the reverse strand, counting down.
CAGGTCCAGGGCATAAATACCTGCCGCGGCGCACGGCGGGTGTCGCACGCGGCAGTCCAAGAGCTGTCCTAAAACCGGCCTAAAACCACTGTTTTGGCCGTAACTCTGCGCACACATGTCAGAATCCTACGCCGTCTCAACCTAGACGTGCAGAATCAAAAGACTGACGCAGCGACTGGTCACATGCATGCATCCATCGAATGACAGCGAGTATACAATGCAAAAACATGCAAATGGGTCTTATGCCCAGCCCGCTGAAAGGCGCCTGCAAGACAGAGAAGGCACAGCAAGGAGTCCCGGTGACATCTGGGGCTCTGGAACAGTGGTCGGTCAGCTCCAGACGGGTAGTCCGCCGCCTGTCGTCGCGCCGGTGTCACCAGGGCCGCCTGCCTCAGGGATCTGCACGAGTATGGACACGGTCGAGTGGTCACAGTAAACTGAGTGAGAAACTAGGCAGCAGGTTGGGGCAGCAGCGTTGTTGATGCAGCGTGCCGGCTTCCACGCTTGTTGCTTAAGTCAGCTGCCCCCTCAGTCTGCTGCTCTAGAGTCGAAGTCTGGAAGCTCTGGGTTTTGTTACTCCGAAACGCGCGCGCCAGAGTTAGCGCCAGAAAGCAGCTGAAAACTGATAATGACTGATTAGGAATGAAGAATGAATAGCAATGGGGGACCCCTCCAAGTTCTAGCCCCCCCCAGCTCTGTAGAGCTTGTTACTCAGTTCATGAGCCAATCAGAAAATAGCTCAGTTCAGGCTGGCAGGTTTTCTCGGTGAGGCCTGCCAGGCAGCCGACAGCCCAAAACCTGGGCGTTGTCCGTTTTGCCTGAAAACTGGAACATACCATAATACCGACGCTGGGAACGCAGCCGTGCGGTCAGAATCTGCTAGAAAAATAGTAATGAGGAGTTATGGTAGCCTAAACCCAGATAGTGCCCACGATGGTTTATGCTGCCAAACAGGGCCATGCAACATGCACCTGCGACCCTAGGCAGTGCATGACGACGCAGGCATGACAGTACGCGCTGGGCGCATGCAGACAGCGACTGCGGCGGCAGTGACTGCCGGCGGTGCGACCGCCAAGGAGGCCTGCCGATGGAGCTGAACACGTCACCGGAGAGAGGAGGCTCCAGCGAACCGCAAGACGACCTCAGTGTGCGTCGGCTCCACCGGACGACACTCCATCGGCGTCGAGTCTCGCCGTCAGTCATCTGCACGCCGATGTACACAAGTCGGGAGGACACAACAGAGCATAATGAGCACAAAAAACCAACACTCCCCCATGACTCACAGGCGCAGTACACATGGGCGGGCAGAGACACGGTCAACACACGCACTCCCCCAGGACATGCAGAAGTGCAGGTAGAGACAAAGAAAGCAAGTCACGGACGCACACCGACTGAACTCACAGCCTTCTTAAACGAGTCCCGCTTGAGTGCCTTGGTCAGAAATTCAGCCAGTTGCCGTGCTCTCTCAGCCCACACGATGTTGATGCTGCCGTCGTGCAACAACGAACGCACATAGTGATACTCAATATTGATGTGCTTTGTGCGAGTGTGATGCACACCATCATTGTCTGCAATGTCCATGGCACTCTCATTGTCACAATGCAAGGTGATGGATGCGACAGACTGACGCAACTCGGACAACAGATGATGCAACGACATGCTCTCACACGCGCCTGAGCCAAAGGCCACGTACTCAGCCTCAGTAGTGTTGACTGCAATGCACCCCTGCTTGCCGCTGCTCCAGGACACAGCTATGCCCCCGACCAGAAAGATCCAGCCAGTGCGACTCTTACCGTCTGGACTGCCGGCCCAGTCGCTGTCAGTGTAACCCACTGCAACGACGGACGGCTGACGGCGGAACATGAGGCCGAGGGGTCGAGACGACATAACGCAGTACTCGGATCATGGCCTCAAAGTGGAGGTGACGCGGTTCCTGAGAAAACTGGGCCAGGAGGTTAACGGCGAACGCGATGTCTGGACGTGTCGTCGTCGCCAGGAACATCAGTGACCCGATGACCCGCAGATACGTGGTCACATCAACTGGCTCCCCCACAACAGCTGGGTCATGACTCTTCAACTTCACCTGGCCATCGGGTGACATGGGTGAGGAAGCGCAAGGCACGAGGGGCAAGTCCTCGGCGAAGCGAGTTGACAGGGTCCGCACATAGGCAGCCTGGTGGACATGCAGGACGCCCTGAGAGCGATCATGCTCGAGCTCCATGCCCAGGAAGACTCAGGCAGAACCGAGATCTTTCATTTGGTAGACAGCGTGCAGTAGGTCCTTGACGTGCTGGATGGCTGTCGCGTCTGGTGACGCAATGAGGAGGTCGTCGACGTAGACTAGGACCGCGGCGAAGGTCTGACCTCGCGGGCTGATGAATTGTGCGGGGTCAGCGGTGCTGCGCTGAAGGCCACCACGGAGAAGCGTGCTGCTGATCTCCTGGTTCCAGCACCGAGGCGACTGCTTCAGACCATAGAGGGCCTTCCGCAGCCGCCAAACTCTCCCAGTGCCATCGTCGAAGCTTGGGGGCTGCGTCATGTAGAGCTCCTCACCCTCCAGCGAGCCATGGAGGAATGTGTTGCTCACGTCCATCTGATGTAGCTCCCACCCGTGCTGAGCAACTAGGCTGAACAATGCCCGGCTAGTGGAGAACCGGCCAACTGGGGCGAAGATCTGGTCGTAGTCGATCCCAGGGACCTGAGCAAACCCCTTTGCTGTGAGACAGGCCTTGTACTTGTCCAAGGATCCGTTAGGCTTCCACTTACGCCGAAAGACCCACTTGGCACCGATGGCCTTCCGACCTGGAGGGAGGTCGACGAGGTCATACACGTGGTGTTGTCCGATAGCGGCGAGCTCCTTGGCACAGGCAGCATCCCAATGTGCGGCCTCAGGGGAGGCTCGAGCCTCGCGTAGGGTGGAAGGGTCCTCTGGGCGCGCTGTGGACCAGACTGAGAGGGCAAGTGCATCACGAGCCCCAGGTGGGATGCGTGCGAGTGCGGCCACGACAGCATGCCGATGCTCGTGAAGAAGCATGGCGTACCCCAATGCAGAGCCCGGGTGAAGGTCTGCGATAATGGCAGAAGTGGTAAGGCCGAGAGCCTTTGTGCCAGGGTCTCCACTCACGACCGTGGGAGTGGAGGAAACACGTTGAGCCACAAGGGGTCGAGGCGCAACGGAATGGGGAGCGACAGTCTGCGCGCTCATAGTTGGCCGAGGTCAGAGGCTGCCGCCTGGGCCACGCGTGTAGCGCGGTCAGGCAGAGGATGGTGCTGAGTCCGACAGGCCGACGGAGGCGGACGGTGCTGCTGGTCCAGAGGAGCCAGTAGACGCAACAGGCGCTGCTGGGCCAGGGGAGCCAACGGGCGCAGCTGGGGCTGCCGGTCCAGAGGGGCGAGTGGACGCGCCTGGGGCTGCTGGCCCGGAGGGGCTTGCGGACGTGACTGGAGACGTCGGCCCAGGGGAACCATCGGAGGCGGCTGGGACTACCGGCCCGGAGGGACCAGCGGACGCGACTGGGACTGCCGGCCCGGAGGGACCAGTGGACGCGACTGGGGCTGCCGGCCCGGAGGGGCCAGTAGATGCGACTGGGGTTGCCGGCCCGGAAGAGCCGGCAGACGCGATTGGGGCTGTCGGCTCGGAGGGACTAGCGGACGCTACCGGGGCTGCCGGCCCGGAGGGACCAGCAGACGCGACTGGGGCTGCCGGCCCGGATGGGCAAGCGGACATGACTGGGGCTGCCGGCCTGGAGGGACCAGCGGACGCGATTGGGGCTGCCGGCCCGGAGGGGACAGTAGACGCGACTGGGTCAGCAAGCTCGGAGGGGCCAGCGGCCGCGACCGGGGCTACCGGCTCAGAGGGACGGGGTGATGTGTCACCCGGAAGCGGCAGGACGGAGGACGGACTCACCACTCCCCCACGCGACGGGAGGGACACGGACGAGCCGGAGCGGATGAGGTCGCGAGGAAACAGGTCCTCGAAAAAGAGGGCATCACGGGACTCGACGATGTAGTGTCGGGATGGGTCCCAGAAGCGCTAGGCCTTGGACTGACAAGACACACCGAGAAAGGTGGAGGGGCGTCCACGGGGGGCAAGCTTGCTACCCTGCTGTGGGGCGGGCAGCCACACAACGGCTACGCAGCCCCAGACGCAAGCCGGGCGGAGGTCAGCGCGCCGACCGCACCAGTGCTGATAGGGCGTGGACTGGCGGGGAAGGGGACCGTGAGGAACCCTATTCCAGACCCAGGTCATGTAGGCCATGGCCTCAAAGTAGAAGCCATCGGAGAGACCTGACTCGACCCGCATGGTGCGGACGGCGTCGGCCATGGTGCGGTTCCACCGCTCGGAGACGCCGTTCTGGGCGGGTGTGTAGGGCGCACTCGTCTCATGGCGAATACCGCGGGAGGCGAGAAAGGTCGCGGCCTCACCCAGGTACTCGCCACCGCGATCGGAGCGAAAGCGACGCAGGGGGCGGCCACACTCGCACTCCACGAGGACAAGCCAGTCCTGAATGGTCCGGGCGACATCGCTCTTCTGCCGAAGGCAGAAGACCCAACGATAGCGGGAGTAGTCGTCCGTCAGAGTGAGGACATAACGGCCATGCTCGCCGACGGACTCAGTGGGGAGAGGGCCCATGACGTCCGAGTGGACAAGGTCAAGGGGGACGGACGCCCGTGAGGAAGAGAGGGGGTACGTGGACCGGTGCATCTTGCCCTGAGGGCAATCAATGCACTCAGTGGGGCATGGGAGAGGGAAGGTCTCCGGATCAAGGCCCTTTGCCCGTTGGGTGCGGAGCATGCTCTCTACTGCGGCAGAGTAGACGTGACAAAGGCGGCGGTGCAAGAGGCGGGTGTGCTGAGGAGAAAGCGTGCTGGTGACGAACACATGACCCGTGGTACCCGACGGGGAGGAGAGGGGAGGGGAAGAAGCGAGGCGGGGAACGTGCCACAAGTTGCCACAGGCGGCGGCGTGCAGTACGACAAGACCCGACGGACGCAACGACACAGTGCCGACGCCACGTGAGTGCACAACGTCCATGCTCATGCGGTCAAGAGCAGTCACGGACAGGAGGCTGAGCTCGAGACCAGGGACGAAGAGAACATCGGTCAAAAAGATGTCACCGGCCGGTCCACGGAAACGAACAACGCCTACTCCACGGACCAGCAACACCTGTCCGGAGCCCGTCCGAACACCGGAGACATTGCCGACGGGACCGAGCATACTGAAGGCCTCGCGAGATGCCGTCATGTGATGCGTGGCCCCGGAGTCGATGATCCAGGTCTCAGCAGGGTCCTGGACAGGGGTCGCCAGATCAGTCACAGTCACATGGCAACACGCGAGGGACGCGGACACGGTGGACGGAGGCGCGAAACAAGATTGCCAGTCGTCAAGCCATGCAATGTCGTCAAGGAGGGGGGTGGATGAGAGCACGGGAGACGACGAGACAGACGAGGAGACTGGACACGACCGCAGCTCAGTCTCCGTCATGCAGGGATGGACGGGAGGGCAGGAGGTGATGCAACTCGCACTTCCCTAGGGAGGAGGGCGAGGGAGGCCAAGTTGGAGTGCGATGAACTGCTCCAGCTGACGCTCTCGGGATGACGGCCCAGGAGTGTAGACAGAATGCGGAGTGACAGCGCCGGAGCCCGGGTAGTAGGGTGACGGGGCCGACGAGGGCAGCGGAGGTGCCGACGGCTGAGGGTGGAACTGCTGGGCCGTGTGCTGCGGGTAGTACTGCTGCGGCGCGGGTGGCTGCAGGACAGGCGGAGTCGTTGGAGTGGGAGCAGTGCTGGACGAGGTCGAAGTGGTGGGACCAGCAGCAACGACGGCGGCAGAGGCGAGGCGGCGCTCCCGCTGGCGTCGCATGGTGGCGATGACGCTACCTCGTCCGTCGGAAGAGGGCACGTGTACCATCCGTGCCCAGGCTGGCCACAGTTGTGGCAGACTGAGCTACTACCGCTAGTACCGGTCGACGACTGCTGCTGCTGCTGTTGCGATGGACCCTTGCCCTTCTTGTTCCGGCTTTTCTTCTTCTTCCCTGAGGGCGATGAGGTACCTACGACGGGGGAGGCAACGGCCACGGAGGCAACGGCAGGGGTGGTGACGGCAGGGAACGCAAGGGCATCCGCGCGATGGAGCTGGGACTCGTGGCGAGCTTCCTCAATGCGGAGGAAGAGCTCGTATGCCCAAGGCATGTGAGTGCCCTGGGCCTCCATGGTGGTGAGGACGTCCTGAGGATAGTGAACGAAGACGTCAGCGTATACGCTGGTGGTGCCGTGCTTGATGGTGAGGAGCGCGGACAGTGGGGGTGGAGCTGACTTGCCGAGTCGACGGAGGATGTCCTCCGCTCGCTGCCAGTAGGCAGTGACTGTCTCGGCCTCCTCCATGTGAAGGGAGTTGAACTCCCGGAGCAGGCGGCTGATCTCAGCGTCGCTGGACAGGCGATGGGGTCTGGTGATAACGTGCCAGGCGCCTGCCGGGTCTGGGATGGCGCCAGTGGTGAAGTCGCCGAGGAAGGGCTCCAGGACAAGGCGGGAAGCTGGAGGGGCAACGGGTACAAGGGCGCGGACGGCGCGACCAGCGTCATACATCTGGTCGGCCTGGGTGGAGTCGTAGGGGAGGGTGTAGTAGGCCCACAAACCCTCCCCATGTGCCCCGATCCGGAAGCTGAGCTCCCAGCTCCGGAACTACTCGCCGGCCTGAAGCAGCGGTGGCGGCGTCTCAAATTCCTTCTGCCTACGGCCGGCACCCAGAGTGGGGCCAAGGACGGAGGTCACTGTCTGCCGTTGGCGCTGAGTCTGCTGTTGTGCTAAGTAGTACGTGGCGGCGGACACCGCGGGGCTAGCGTGCCCTCGAGGGACGAACGATGGCAACGCGCTGGTGGCGGTTTGGGAGGCGACTGGCTGTAGCGCCGCAAGCTGCTGTGTCAAGGCGGCGAGTTGTTGCTGAAGAGCAACAAGTGGGTGAGGGGTGCCGCCAACGTTACTAGTGGACTGCTGCTGCTGCTGCTGCAGTAAGGGCGGCGGATGCTGATGCTGCAGAGGCGGTGGCTGCTGTTGTATGGGCGGCGGCTGCTGCTGCTGCAGCGATGGCGGCTGCTGCTGTAGAGGGGGCGGCTGCTGCTACTGCTGCAGTGGCGGTGGCTGCTGCTGTATGGGCGGTGGCTGCTGCTACAGCGGCGGTGGCGCCTGCTGCTGTAGAGGCGGCGGCTCCTGCTGCTGCAGCGGCGGTGGCTACTGCTGTATGGGCGGCGGCTGCTGTTGTAGCGGCGCCAGCTGCTGCTGTAGAGGCGATGGCTGCTGCTGCTGCAATGGCGGCGGCGGTGGCGGCAGCTGCTGGTCCTACGGCGGCGGCTGCTGCTGCTGCAGCGGCGGCGGCGGGTGCTGCTGCTGCTGCTGCTACTGTACCAATCGCTGCAAGAAAGGAGGGGTGGGGGTCCCCCCATCAGAGGAGGACACCCCCTCGCTTGGACTACCAGCCATGGCTGGGTGTCTGTTTTGTTTTTTTTTTCTTTGTGTTGCTGCTTCAACAAGAGGTTGGGGGAGTGGGAAGTTTACCCACTCCTCTGGCGTTCCCCCTTTCCCCTTTCACCGTCCCTTTTTTTTGTGTAGATGATGTCAGCAGTGACGTCAGTAGTGACGTCAGCAGAGGGGTGCTGACGTCAACAGCGGCAAATGTTGGGGCCGACGCTACTGCTGTTGGTGCTGATGCTGCTGCAGCTACTACTGCTGCTACCACTGCTATTGCTGCTGCTGTTGCTGTAGCTGCTGCTGCTGCTGCTGTTGCAGCTGCTGTTGCTGCTGCTGCTGCTGCTGTAGTTGCTGCTGCTGCTACTGCTGCTGCTCATGCTACTACTGCTGCTGCTGCTGCTGTGGCTGCTCCAGCAGCTGCTACTACCGTAGCTGCTACTGCTACTGCTGCTGTTGCTATTGTTGTTGCTGCTACTGCGGCTGCTGCTGCGACTGCTGCTGCTGCTGCTCCTTAACAGAGGGACAGATCGTGGGGGGGGTAGGTCCCCTTTTTTTTCGGTTTTTCTTGCTTGCTGCGAGGTGCTCGTAGCTCGCAGCTCGCTGCTCGCTGCGAGCAGCTGGCTGCTTGCTGCTCGCTGCGAGCAGCTGGCTGCTCCCAGAGAGCAGCTAGCTGCTCGCTGCTCGCTGTGAGCAGCTGGCTGCTCGCAACGAGAAGCTGGCTGCTCGCTGCTCGCTGCGAGCAGCTAGCTGCTCGTAGCTGCAGCAGCTGTTGCTGCGGGCTGCTGCAGCTGCAGCTGCTGCGAGCTGCTGCAGCTTCTACCGCCTGCTGCTGCTGCTGCCGCCTACTGCAGCTGCTGCCGTTGCTGCTGTTGCCGCCTGCTGCTGTTGCCGCCTGCTGTTGCTGCTGCTTCCTACTGCGAGCAACTGTTGCTGCAGGCTGCTGCTCGCTGTAGCTGTTGGTGCTGCCGGCTGCTGCTGCTGCGGGCTGCTGCTGCTATCTGCTGTTGCTGCAGGCCGCTGCTGCCACTGCTCGCTGCCGCGGCAAGCTACTGCTGCTGTTGCTGGTTGCTGCGTTCAGTCACACCTGAGGACGTCAATGCCTTGCGCCGTCGTGAGCAGGTGCCTCGCGTGGTCGGCCGCTCACTCCCTTGCGTCCGGCGTGGGGGTCAGTGCTGCCGGAAAAAAATCCGGTAGCATTTCCCCTGGCCCATTGGCCGTGGGAAAAATTTTGACGCCGCCACCAGGCGGGTCAATGCTGCCGGAAAAAGTCCGGCAGCATTTCCCTTGCACTGGCGTGTATGGGAGTCCGCCGACGTTGTCTGGCACCTGTACGTCAGTATGTTGCTGCTGTTGCTACGCTCTAGCTCTGATACCAAGTGAGAAACTAGGCAGCAGGTTGGGGCAACAGCGTTGTTGATGCAACGTGCGGGCTTCCACGCTCGATGCTTAAGTCAGCTGGGCCCTCAGTCTGCTACTCTAGAGTCTAAGTCTGGAAGCTCTGGGTTTTGTTACTCAGAAACGCGCGCGCCAGAGTTAGCGCCAGAAAGCAGCTGAAAACTGATAATGACTGATTAGGAATGAAGAATGAACAGCAATGGGGGACCCCTCCAAGTTCTAGCCCCCCCCCCCCCCCCCCCCCCCCCCCCCAGCTCTGTAGAGCTTGTTACTCAGTTCATCAGCCAATCAGAAAATAGCTCAGTTCAGGCTGGCAGGTTTTCTCGGTGAGGCCTGTCATGCAGCCGACAGCCCAAAACCCGGGCGTCGTCCGTTTTGCCTGAAAACTGGACCATACCATAATATCGACGCTACGAACGCAGCCGTGCGGTCAGAATCTGCTAGAAAAATAGTAATGAGGAGTTATGGCAGCCTAAACCCAGATAGTGCCCACGACGGTTTATGCTGCCAAACAGGGCCATGCAACATGCACCTCGGACCCTAGGCAGTGCATGACGACGCAGGCATGACAGTACGCGCTGGGCGCATGCAGACAGCGACTGCGGCGGCAGTGACTGCCGGCGGTGCGACCGCCGAGGAGGCCTGCCGATGGAGCTGAACACGTCGCCGGAGAGAGGAGGCTCCAGCGAACCGCGAGACGACCTCAGCGTGCGTCGGCTCCACCGGACGACACTCCATCGGCGTCGAGTCTCGCCGTCAGTCATCTGCACGCCGATGTACACAAGCCGGGAGGACACAACAGAGCACAATGAGCACAAAATACCAACAAACTGTACAGGAACGACACAAAGCACAACACAGACTTGACAATTGGAGTTATAGGGACAGGTCGGGGGCGTGAACAGGGACTTGACCAGGGCATTTCGACAAAGCAGGTCCAAAAATAGAAGGCTGGAAATTATAGTCAGGCAGAACAGTTACTATAATCAGTTCCGAAAACCAGTCGAGTGTGAGGGGCGGTACGGTGCGACTCGGGGCTCACATGAGTCAGTCCTGGTAGTTCGGGTTCTCATCAAATGATGTTGAGTCTCCTGCATCCCTGTCTTAGTCTACCCCGTGAGCCGATGACTTTGATCTCCATGCCCCATTTGTTCCCAATACTGTCCATCGTACCATTCATGGTGCAGAAAGCTGTGTCTGACACTTGCGTACCTCCTCACATAGAAGGTTCCTGTTGACAACAAATGGTACAGCCTTCTTGCATGTCTTGCCGAGAGGTGCAAACAAGAGCAGATTTAACCTCTTGCACCATGTCGCAGTGAGGCTTCGGACACTACGGGCCTGTGAAGCGAAAAACAACAGAAAAGTCCCTCTACTTCTTCTTTCTCTTTGTCTTCTGGTTGCCTCGGCTGGCTCCCTTGCCACCACCACGGCCGCCGCGGCCCCGCCCGCCCTTCACCTTCGGTATCTTCACAGGGGCCGGGCCCTCCTTGAAGGGCATACCCAGCAGCTCAAGCAGGCGCTGCGCCTCGCGGTCGGTGGGCGCCGTCGTGACGATGGAGATATCCATTCCGCGCGCCTTGTCAATCTGGTCAAACTGGATCTCGGGAAACATGGTCTGCTCCGACAGGCCCATGGAGTAGTTGCCGCGCCCGTCAAAGCCGCCGCGCGAGACGCCGCGGAAGTCGCGCACGCGGGGGAGAGCCAGGTTGAGCAGGCGGTCGAGGTATGCATACATCACCTGCGGGGCGACGGCAGAAGGGAGGAAGGAGGAGGGGATGGACCGAAAGGTCTGCCTCAGGTCTGTCTGGCTCACAGAAGAGCTTTCGTCAGCCACCTGCAGAGCCATCGCCAACCTTTTCATTGACCAAAAAAGGTTGGCTACGTGGAAGTAAAAGCTCGGACTCCACCTCGTCATGGCCTGTGAGAGAGCGGACCTGTGGCTCATTGACACGAGGGCCATGAGAGGCCTCATGTGAGGAAGTCGGCGGCTTTCAGTGACCATCACGTTCAAAATGACTGGAGGGAAGTCACCGAGGAGAGGGAAGGGAAAGATGAAAGGAATACGTGGCACAGGTAGGCAGAGGAGTAGGAGAGGACCGAGAGAAGAGCAGGAAGTGGAAGAACAGAGGGACGATGAGGGCTGGGAAAGGATTTTGAGGACAGTTGGGGACAGGAAGAGAGAGAACAAGAGGGAGCAGAGGGGAGGGGCAGGGAGGACGAATTGTACACCCCCCCCCCCCCCCCCCCCCCCCCCCCCCCCCCCCCCCCCCCCCCACCCGCCCCTCCCTCGACCGACAAGGACACAATGATGCTCATCACACTCTTCGAATTTGCTTCCCCCATCCATATTGCCCTGAGCTTGTGCCAGGCTGACATGCTCTCTGGCTTGTGGACAGTCACACACACTCCCTCACAGCCGCATGCAACATCACACTTGGGTCTTCCCACCCAACATGTGAACACAGCAGAGTCTTTGCTCGCAGATGCACACACAAGGCAACTCGCCACGTGGGCTTGTACGACACTAATGTGCGTGAAAAGTCGAAGGACACGCCTCCAGAGACGTAGGCTGGACAGAGCCAGTCTGTTCAGCCTATGTCCGGACAGACCGGCTGGACAGACGTAGGCTGTCCAGCTGGGCGCACAAACGAGCACGGGTGTATTCTGGCTCGCGGGCGCATGTGCTCTCCTTGTACAAGTGCTGGGCGAGAGTGCGCACATGAGTGCGAGTGTGCATGCATCCTCGCGTGCAGACACACTCACCAGCTCGCATGCACGCACAAGCGGAGGATACGGAAAACTGTCTTGCAGTAAGGGCGGGCAGTCGGAGAACAGGGAAATGAGGCAAACAACACGCAGGGCCAGAGAGGAGAAAGAGGTAAGTGGGCCGACAGCGAGATGGGGGAGTGCTTTGGCAGTTGCTGGAGGGTATCTGAGTTCCACCACTTGAATTTGGACACCTTCCATCAACTCCCCCGCCATCACAAATGCTCCATGCACCACATGAGATT
>SZWC01006289.1:53356-72007 GCA_023375785.1 Penium margaritaceum | reverse complement strand
TCGCCGATGCCGCAATTGATCACAATCTTCTGCACCTGCGGCACCTCTAGGGGGTTCTTGTACCCAAACTCGGCAGTCAGTGCCGGCACCACGGCCGTCTCGTAGTAAGCCTTGAGCCGCGCCTTCTGCGCAGTCCCGAGTTTCCAGGCCGGGTCCTTGCCGTCCAGCAGGCCCGTCGGGAGGGGCGCTGCAGGGGCGGCAGCCTCAGCGGGCCTGTCCTCTACTGCAACGGCAGCCACCGCCAGGCGTGAGGCCCGCCTGCCGACGGGTGTGGCCAGCTTCTGCGACAGAGAGAGACGGCTACCGAGGAAGGAGGAGAGGGAGACGACTCTGGACTCTGAGCGGGTCGACGACAAGGCATCGCTGTGGCATCTGTGTTGGGCGACACAGCTGCCCTGCGCGGACGCGGTGGCGGCAAGACCCGCCATGGTTGCTGTACGTCCCCGCAAAGCAGCACGCGGAGGAGCCAGCCGCTTGCGAGTCTGCGGTTTGCTGTGGCGCAGGCCTCGCTAGCGCGGAATGAAGCGGTTCAACACCGCCGCCTTCGGTGTCTATGCAACGTGTGACCGTTTCAGAGACCCACTGGAGCATGAAGACGCGCAGCAGCAAAATGGCCCATGGTAGAGGCACGAGAAGCCAGACAGCGAGAGGGCGGAAGAGATGGTACGACGGAGGCCAGGGGGAGGGGAGCGGTTGGGTCGCCAGCCGGTGGATGGGACTATGTGGATTGGAGTGACGTGGAAAATCGTAACTCACAACTCGAGATCGACCTGACGGTGGCAGATGAAGTCCGCGAAAGACGTACAGCGAGGACAGCGATTAGGGTCACAAATGCACTTTACCTCATACCAGAGTCGGACATTGTAGGGAACGCGATACTTGCTATAATCGGGTAAGGCCCTACAGCTAGACAAGACCAAAATAGATCCCAGAACACTCAAAAGGGCAATGAAACATAGACCTGTGAGAAATATTGGAAATAATCGTAATTTTAATTCAAATAAAAACTCAAAATTTCTCTATTTTTTCTTTGGAAACATACAGCAGATCCTAACCTTCATCTTTTCCCAGTAAGGCAAGCGAAGTCAAGTTGTCGCTCCACTTCGCCTGCTTGACATCATGATCATTCATCCTTTCTTCCACATCAGCAAGCTCAAGCACTACTGGGAGCCCATTGCAAACTTCACCGACAAAGACATCGCACTACCACCTCCTCTACAAGTGGATGAGGTTATGAAGTGCGTGATTGAAGATATCCTCGGACATCGACACCATGAAAAATGACTGATTATCTAGTCATGTGGCACAGCTAAGACGCGGTGCAAAACAGCTAGGCGCCCTACGACATCCTCTGAGATGTCGATCACCTTATCGACGGCTTAAATTGCGGACACCGGCCTACGTCTACTAATGCGACATGATCTCGTGACTAAAAGGGAGGGAAGTCTTAGGTCCCTGGTTTACAATATTCCCTCAAATCAACGAGTGGGAATTTCCTTCCTTAGATTCATGGCCCGGAGAGCGACGACTTCACAATTCTCGATGCCGATCGATCGAGGGCATTTCGACCACCTGCACCGATCTCTAGTGTTCCGTTGCATAACTTATTTAACAATTTCGACCACAACCCAGAATTCTCTTCAGACGTGTCACGAGCCAAATCATTGTTTTGATATTGTTCGGTCGACTTTTTGACAACACTATTACGTCCTTGGTGTACGAAAGTCCCTAAACTTTACGAGTGTGCATTTATGTTACTACTTTCTTAGCCCATCGTGCGTAGACTTTAGCATTATTACACAATTTGGCTGTGGGAATTCCGGCCAACTGCCATGACCTCCAGTGTTCCATTTTAGAAGTTCCAAACAGTTTTGACCACCTTCCAAAAAGGCCAGCAAAGTGTTGCGAACAGCATCAATGTTTCGATATTTTTCGGTAGACTTCTCAATGGCGCTAGAAATTCATAAAGAAGCACCTCAATGTTCTCGAAGTCCCCCGAATTCTTGGCGAGCTTCTAGAACCAGCCATTCACAACTCAACATCGCATGCATCGCTCGGCTCAAGCGCCAAGGACCCAACATATGCCTCATTCTTATTCTTCGCACAGTACATATGTGCTCAAATCACTAGGCACGTGCCATTGAAGTACACTCCCTGCCTGATACAACTTATCAATTTGTCCCAAAACCCCGAATCGTCTTTGGTTCCGCACCTCATCTTAGTATACCACCTACGTTCCCCTCAACTTAACACTTGGTATCAGAGTGCAGCCGTGCTAGAGGGGCAACTGATGCATTAGCTAATAGGCAACAACCTCACACGAGTCTTTTGCGCATCTCCGCGCTTTAGAAGTTCGCAGACTCCGCGACAAAATTGGTAAACGGAGCAAGCGCACCCGACTAGGAGGAGCAATATCTTACAAAGACTCCAGCGAAGGCAGATCAGCAGCACGCAAGTAACGCCGCTTTCCAGGCGATCTAGACTACAGCGGCAACTTGTACGATGAATGGCACAACACCGACGAACCTGACGGCCAACCTGGTGCTGGTCCCATCGGGCTCGACAAACCCTCCGCCCCCGTCGCTGCACATGCGGACAACACCTGGCACAATGGGAGGTACCTGCAGACATGCTTGAGTTAACAATGTCCTATACCAGATATTGTCGGGACTCGAAAACCTCAACGCCCATCTGCCCTAACTACTCAACGGGAGAATGGAATAGCTTGAAAACTCTTGTGCGCGCGAGGCAGTACTCACCGAGAGAAATCTGTAACTCTCAAGAGAACCCCATATTCAACTAGCACTCCCTCAGCCGTTTGAACCTGCAAACTCCAAGGGATCGGCGGTCAGGATGTGGCTAATGATTTACTTCACCACTGTTAGGGTCAACTTCGAGAGAAATGGAATTGACCTCACGGCCTTTCCTTTGCGTAGCACTGTTTTGATTTGGTGGTACAATCTAAAGGCCATCCAAGGACTACAGGGGATGAACGGAGCTGAATCAACGGCTCACGTGTCTTTTCTCACATCATCAACCATAGGCATACTACTTCTCGAGCAGATCAATCCAATGTGGCACGACTCCCTCACGCCACCAACAACATAGAGTGAGTTTGCGTGTGCTACACTCGCTTCTTTTGAGAAGGTGAACGAGACGTTTTTGCGCTCATTGTGCTCTGTTGTGTCCTCCCGGCTTGTGTACATCGGCGTGCAGATGTCTGACGGCGAGACTCGACGCTGATAGGGTATCGTCCAGTGGAGCCGACGCACGCTGAGGTCGTCTTGCAGTTCGCTAGAGACCCCTCTCTCCGGCGACGTGCTCAGCTCCATCGGCAGGCCTCCTCGGCGGTCGCGCTGCCGGCAGTCACTGCCACCGCAGTCGCTGTCTGCATGCGTCTTGCACGTACTGTCGTGCCTGCGTCGTCATGCACTGCCTAGGGTCCCTGTTGCATGTTGCATGGCCCTGTTTGGCAGCATAAACCATCGTGGGCACTACCTGGGTTCAGGCTGCCATAACTCCTCGCTACTATTTTTCTAGCAGATTCTGACCGCACGGCTGCATTCGCAGCATTGGTATTATGGTATGGTCCAGTTTTCAGGCAAAACGGACGACGCCCGGGTTTTGGGCTGTCGGCCGTCTGGCAGGCCTCACCGAGAAAACCTGCCAGCCTGAAATTGGCTATTTTCTGATTGGCTGATGAACTGAGTAACAAGCTCTACAGAGCTGGGGGAGGGAGGGGCTAGAACTTGGAGGGGTCCCCCATTGTTGTTCATTCTTGATTGCTAATTAGTTAATATCAGTTTCCAGCTGCTTTCTGGCGCTAACACTGGCGCTCGCACTTCTGAGTAACAAACCCAGAGCTTCCATACTTAGACTCTAGAGCAGCAGACTGAGGGGGCAGCTGACTTAAGCAACGAGCGTGGAAGCCCGCACGCTGCATCAACAACACAGCTGCCCCAACCTGCTGCCTAGTTTCTTTCTTGGTATCAGAGCCAGAGCGTAGCAACAGCAGCAGCAGACTGACGTACAGGTGCCAAACAACGCCAGCGGACTTCCATACGCGCCAGTGCAAGGGAAGTACTGCCGGATTTTTTCCGGCAGCATTGACCCGCCTGGTGGCGGCGTCAAAATTTTTCCCACGGCCACTGGGCCAGGGGAAATGCTGCCGGATTTTTTCCGGCAGCACTGACTCCCACGCTGGACGCAAGGAAGTGAGCGGCCGACCACGTCAGGCCCCTGCTGACGACGGCGCAAGGCAGCAACGTCCTCAAGTGTGACTGAAAGCAGCAGCCAGCAGCAGCAGCAGCTTGCCGCGGCAGCGATCAGTGGCAGCAGCGGCCAGCAGCAGCAGCAGCTAGCAGCGGCTGGCATCAGCAGCAACTTGCAGCATCAGCAGCCCGCAGCAATTGCAGCTGGCAGTACCAGCAGCTGCAGCGAGCAGCAGCCTGCAACAGCAGCTGCTCGCAGCAGCCAGTAGCAGCAGCAGCAGGCGGCAGTAGCAGCAGCAGGCGGCAACAGTAGCAGCCGGCTGCAGCAGCTTGCAGCAGCTGCAGCTGCAGCAGCCCGCAGCAGCAGCTACTGTAGCTGCGAGCAGCCAGCTACTCGCAGCGAGCAGCGAGCAGCCAGCTACTCGCTGCGAGCAGCCAACTGCTCGTAGCGAGCAACAAGGAGCTAGCTACTCGCTACAAGTAGTAAGCTGCTCGCAGCGAGCAGCGAGCAGCCAGCTGCTCGCTGCGGGCAGCGAGCTGCTCGAAGCGAGTTGCGGGCATCGAGCTGCTCGCTACGAGGAGCTCGTAGCGAGCAAGCAAAACCGAAAAAAAAACAAGACAAAAAACGGGGACCCCCCCCCATCTGTCCCTCTGTTTAGGAGCAACAGCAATAGCAGCCGCTATAGCAGTAGTAGCAGCGGCAGCAGCAGCAGCAGCTGTAGCAGCTAGAGTAGCAGCAGGTACGGCAGCAGCAGCAGCTGCAACAACCATAGTGGTAGTAGCAGCAGCAGCAGCAGCAGCAACTGCAGCAGCAGCATTAGCAGCAGCATTGCAACAGTAGCTGCTGCAGCAGTGGCAGCAACAGTAGCGGCAGCAACAGCAGCATCGACAAGAGCGACTGCAGCAACCACTACTAACGTCAGCACCTATCCGCTGACATCACTACTGACGTCATCAACCACATACACAAAAAAAAGGGGAAACCAGGAGGACACCATGGGACTCTGCTGACGTCTGCCATCCTTGGCAGACGTCACTCTTGACATCAGCAGCACACACCCAACAACAAAGGACACAAACAATAACAAAAAAAACAAAAAAAACACAAGGCTTTGGACACACCATGGCTGACTCTCACGAGGCGGAGGGGTCCTCCTCTGCGGGGGAGACCCCTACCTCCCCTTTCTTGCGGCGCCTGCAGTAGTAAGAGCTGCACCAACAGCAACAACAACAGCACCAGCAGTAGCAGCAAAAACAGCAGCAGCACCAGCAGCAGTAGCAGCAGCAACAGCAGCAGGAGCAGCAACGGCAGCTACAGCAGGGGCAGCAACTACAACAGCCGCACCAGTCGCCGCAGCAGCAGCAGCGGCTACAGCAGCAACAGCACAATTGCTACACTAGCAGCAGCAACAGCAACAGTAGCGGCAGCAGCAGCAGCAGCAGCAGTAGCAACCGCTGCAGCAGCAGCAGCAACAACAACAGCAGTAGCAACAGCAACGGCTGCCACTGCAGCAGCAACAACAACAGCATTGACAGCAGTAGTAGTAGCAGCAGCAGCAGCCGCTGGAGGCCCAGCAGCCCACTGTTGTCGTCGGCAATGACCCTGATCCCATCGTGGCTCTTCAGCACCAGCTTGCCGCCTTGACGCAGCAGCTTGCCGCGCTATAGCCACCAGCCTCCCAGCCTGCCACCAGTGTGCTGCCGTCATTTGTCCCTCCAGGACACGCCAGCCCGGCTGTGTCAGCTGTCACATATTACCTTGCACAGGAGCAGACTCAGCGCCAGCGGCAGATAGTGACCTCCGTCCTTGGCCCCACTCTGGGTGCCGACCGCAGGCAAAAGGACTTTGAGACGCCGCCGTCGCCGCTTCAGGCCGGCGAGCAGTTCCGGAGCTGGGAACTCAACTTTCGGATCTGGGCCCAAGGTGAGGGTCTCTGGATGTACTACACCCTCCCTTATGACTCCACCCAGGCCGACCGGCTGTATGATACTGGTCGCGCCGTTCGTGCCTTAGTCCCAGTCGCTCCTGCGGCGTCCCGCCTGGCCCTCGAGCCTTTCCTCGGCGGCTTCACCACCGACGTCCCTCCAGACCCTGCCGCCGCCTGGCATGTCCTCACCAGGCCCCATCGCCTGACCAGCGACGTTGGGATCAGTCGCCTACTCCTGGAGTTCAACTCCCTACGTATGGGGGAGACCGAGACTGTCACTGCCTACCGGCAGCGGGCAGAGGACATCCTTCGACGTCTCGGCACATCCGCTCCGCCCCCTCTATCCGAGCTTCTCACCATCAAGCGCGGCGCCACCATCGCGTACGTGGACGTCTTCGTGCACTACCCCCAGGACGTCCTCTCCACCATGGCGGCCCAGGGCACCCTCATGCCCTGGGCGTACGAGCTCTTCCTCCGTGTTGAGGAAGCTCGTCAGAAGTCCTTGCTCCATCGCATGGAGACGCTTGCATCCCCTGCCGTCGCCTCCCCTGCCGGTGCCTCCCTCCCCGTCGCATCACCTGCCGTTGCCTCCATGGCCGTCGCCTCCTCCGCGGCAGCTACCTCATCGACGTCCAAACCGAAGAAGAAGCACGAGAACAAAAAAGGCAAGGGTCCGTCGCAACAGCAACAATAGCAGTCATCGACCGGATCGAGCGGTGGTGGCGCAGTTTGCCACAACTGCGGTCGGCCTGGACATGGGTGGTACACATGCCCTCTGCCGACGGACGAGGCCCGCATCATCACCACCCTACGCCGCCGGCGGGAGCACCCTCTCGCCTCTGCCGCCATCGCTAATGCTGACACTCCGACCTCGTCTAGCAGCTCGGCCGCTCCGACAGTTTCGCCTGTCCTGCAGACGCCCCCGCAGCAGCAGTACTACTCCCAGCCATCGGCGCTTTCGTTTCCTTCACCGGCCCAGTCCTCTTACTACCCGGGCTCCGGCGTTGTGACTCCGTACTCGGCCTACCCTCTCGGGCCATCCTCCCGTGAGCGTCAGCTGGAGCAGTACATCGCGCTCCAACTTGGCCTGCCTCGCCCTCCTCCCCAGGGAAGTGCAAGTTGCGTCACTTCTTGCCCTCCTGCACAGCCCTGCATGACTGAGTCTGAGCTGCGGTCTTGTCCCGTCTCTTCATCTGTCTCGTCGTCTCTTGTGGTCTCCTCCACCCCACTCCTTGACGACATTACGTGGCTTGACGATTGGCACTCTCGTTTCACGCCCCTTTCCACCGCATCCGCGTCCCTTGCTTGCTGTCATGTGACCGTCAACGATCTGGCGACCCCTGTCCAGGACCCTGCTGTGACCTGGATCATCCACTCCAGGGCCACGCATCACATGACGGCCTCTCGCAAGGCCTTCAGTATCCTTGGCCCTGTCGGCGATGTCTCTGGTGTCTCAACGGGCTCTGGACAGGTGTTACCGGTCCATGGTATTGGTGTGGTTCGTTTACGTGGTCTTGCCAGTGACGTCTTTCTGACTGATGTTCTCTTCGTCCCTGGTCTCGAGCTCAGCCTCCTTTCCGTGACTGCACTTGACCGCATGAGCAAGGACGTTGTGCACTCGCGTGGTGTTGGCACTGTGTCAGGCGTCCGTCTGGTCTTGTCATCCTGCATGCCACCGCCCGTGGCAACCTGTGGCATGTCCCTCGCCTCTTCTCTTCCTCTCCCGTCTTTGCCTCGCTGGTTGCCACAGGCCATGTTTTCGTGACCAGTACGCTTTCTCCTCAGCACACCCGCCTCTTGCACCGCCGCCTTTGTCACATCCATTCCCCCGCCATAGACAGCATGCTCCGCACCCAGCCGGCCAAGGGCCTTGACCCAGAGACCTTCCCCCTCCCGTGCCCCAATGAGTGCATTGATTGCGCTCAGGGGAAGATGCATCGATCCACGTACCCCTTGTCTTCCTCCCGTGTGTCCGCCCCACTCGACCTGGTCCACTCGGACGTCATGGGCCCTCTCCCCACCGCTTCCGTCGGGGAACACGGCCGCTATGTCCTCACCATCATGGACGACTATTGCCGCTATCGTTGGATCTTCTGCCTCCGGCAGAAGAGCGATGACGCTCGGGCCGTTCAAGACTGGCTCGTCCTTGCCGAACGCGAGTGTGGCCGCCCTCTTCGCCGCTTTCGCTCTGATCGCGGCGGCGAGTACATGGGCAAGGCCACGGCCTTTCTCGCCTCCCGCGGCATCCACCATGAGACATCTGCGCCCTACACACCCACCCAGAACTGCGTCTCCAAGCGCTGGAACCGCACCATGGCCGACGCCGTCCGCACCATGCGCGTTGAGTCCGGTCTGTCCGATGGTTTCTATTTTGAGGCCATGGCCTACATGACCTGGGTATGGAACCAGATTCCCCACGGTCCTCTTCCCTGCTAGTCCACACCCTACCAGCACTGGCGCGGTCGGCGCGCGGACCTCCGCCCCGCTCGCGTCTGGAGCTGCGTCGCCATTGTATGGCCCCACAGCAGGGCAGCAAGCTCGCCCCGCGCGGCCGCCCCTGCACTTTCCGCGGTGTGTCTCGTCAGTCTAAGGCCTGGCGGTTCTGGGACCCGTCCCGGCACTGTATCGTCGAGTCTCGCGACGCCCTCTTCTTCGAGGACCTATTTACCCGCGACCTCATCTGCTCCGGCTCGTTCGTGTCCCTCCCGTCGCGTGGGGGAGTGGTGAGTCCGTCCTCCGTCTTGTTGCTTCCAAGTGACACAGCACTCCGTCCCTCTGAGCCGGTAGCCCCTGTAGCATCCTCTGAGCCAGCGGCCCCGATCGCGTCCGCTGGCCCCTCCGGGCCAGCAGCGCCGACCGCGTCCGCTGGCCCCACCGGGCCAACAGCGCCGGTCGTGTCCGCTGGCCCCCCCGGGCCAGCAGCCCTAGTCGCGTCCGCTGGCCCCTCTGGGCCAGCAACGCCGGTCACGTCCGCTGGCCCCTCCGGGCCAGCAGCCCCAGTCATGTCCGTTGGCCCCTCCGGGCCAGCAGCCCCAGTCACGTCCTCTGGCCCCTCCGGGCCAGTAGCCCCAGTCACGTCTGCTGGCCCCTTAGGGCCAGCAACGCCGACCGCGTCCGCTGGCTCCTCCGGGCCAGCAGCGCCGGTTGTGCCGACCGCGTCCGCTGGTCCCTCCAGGCCAGCAGCGCTGGTCGCACCCGCTGGCCCCTCCAAGCCAGCAACGCCGGTCGCGTGCGCTGGCCCCTCCGGGCCAACAGCCCCAGTCGCGTTCGCTGGCTCCTCCGCGCTAGGCGGCCCGTCCGCCTCCGTTGGCCCGTCAGACCCAGTGACATCTCCTGCCCGGTCGTGCTACACACGTGGCCCAGGCGGCAGCCTCTGACCTCGGCCGACAGTGCAGACCGTCGCACCGCATCCTGTGGCGCCTCGACCCCCTGTGGCTCCACGTGTCTCCTCCACTCCCTCGGTCGTGAGTGGGGACACTGGCACAAAGGCTCTCGGCCTCACCACCTTGGCCATCATCTCTGACCTTCACCCAGGCTCTGCACTGGGTTGTGCCATGCTTCATCACGAGCATCGGCATGCTGTCATGGCTGCACTCGCTCGCATCCCACCTGGAGCTCGTGATGCACACGCCCTCTCCGTCCGGTCCACAGCATGCCCGGAGGACCCAGCCACCCTATGCGAGGCTTGAGCCACTTTTGAGGCCGCACATTGGGATGTCGCTTGCGCCGAGGAGCTTGCTGCTATTCGGCAGCACCACGTGTACGACCTCGTTCACCTCCCTCCAGGTCGGAAGGCCATTGGCGCCAAGTGGGTCCTTCGGCGCAAGTGGAAGCCTGACGGGTCCTTGGACAAGTACAAGGCCCGCCTCACAGCAAAGGGGTTTGCTCAGGTCCATGGAGTCGATTACGACCAGATCTTCGCACTTGTCGGTCGGTTCTCCACTAGCCAAGCGCTCTTCAGCCTGGTTGCCTAGCATGGGTGGGAGCTACATCAGATGGATGTGAGCAACGCATTCCTCCATGGCTCACTGGAGGGTGAGGAGCTCTACATGGTGCAGCCCCCAGGCTTTGACGACGATACTGGGAGATTCTGGCGGCTGCGGAAGGCCCTCTATGGTGTGAAGCAGTCAACTCGGTGTTAGAACCAGGAGATCAGCAGCACACTTCTCCGTGGCGGCCTCCAGCGCAACACTGCTGACCTTGCACTCTTTCTCAGCCCACAAGGTCAGACCTTTGCCGCAGTTCTGGTATATGTTGACGATCTCCTCATTGCGTCGCTAGACACGGCCGCCATCCAGCGTGTCAAGGACTTGCTGCACGCTGCCTACCAGATGAAGGATCTCGGGTCTGCCGAAGTCTTCTTGGGCATGGAGCTCGAGCGTGATCCCTCTTAGGGCATCCTAAACGTCCACCAGGCTACCTATGTGCAGACCCTGTCAACTCGCTTCGCCGAGGACCTACCCCTCGTGCCTAGCGCATCCTCACCCATGTCGCGCGACAGCTAGGTGAAGCTTAAGATTCCTGATCCAGCTGTTGTGGGGGAGCCAGTTGATGTGACCAGGTATCTGCGGATCATCGGGTCACTGATGTTCCTGGCGACGACGACGCGTCCAGACATCACGTTCGCCGTCAACCTCCTGGCCCAGTTCTCTGAGGATCCGTGTCACCTCCACTACGAGGCCGCGATCCGACTGATGCGCTATGTCGTCTCGACCCCTCGGCGAGGTCTCATGTTCCGCCGCCAGCCATCCGTCGTCGCACTGGGCAACACCGACAGCGACTGGGCGGGCAGTCCAGACGGTAAGAGTCGCACAGGCTGGATCTTCCTGATCGGTGGCACAGCTGTGTCCTGGCGCAGTGGCAAGCAGGGGTGCATTGCACGCAGCACTGCTTAGGCTAAGTACGTGGCCCTTGGCTCAGGCGCGTGTGAGAGCGTGTGGTTGCGTCATCTGTTGTCCAAGTTGCGTCAATTTGTCGCATCCATCACCTTGCATTGTGACAATGAGAGTGCCATGGCCATTGCAGACAATGACGGTGTGCATCACACTCGCACAAAGTACATCAATGTTGAGTATCACTATGTGTGTTTGTTGTTACACGACGGCAGCATCCGCATCGTGTGGGTTGAGATAGCACGACAGATGGCTGACTTCCTGACCAAGGCACTCAAGCGGGAGTCGTTTAAGAAGGCTGTGAGTTCAGTCGGCGTGCGTCCGTGACTTGCTTTCTTTGTCTGTGCCTGCACTTTCGCGTTTCTTGGGGGAGTCTGTGTGTTGACCGTGTCTCTGCCCGCCCATGTGCACTACGCCTGTGAGTCATAGGGGAATATTGGTTTTTTGTGCTCATTGTGCTCTGTTGTGTCCTCCCGGCTTGTGTACATCAGCGTGCAGATGACTGATGGCGAGACTCAACGCTGATGGAGTGTCGTCCGGTGGAGCCAACGCACATTGAGGTCGTCTCACAGTTCGCTGGAGACCCCTCTCTCCGGCAACGTGTTCAGCTCCATCGGTAGGCCTCCTCGACGGTCGCGCTGCCGGCATTCACTGCCAGTGCAGTCGCTATTTGCATGCGTCCTGCGCGTACTGTCGTGCCTGCGTCGTCATGTGCTGCCTAGGGTCCCTGTTGCATGTTGCATGGCCCTGTTTGGCACCATAAACCATCGTGGACACTGCCTGGGTTCAGGCTGCCATAACTCCTTGCTACTGTTTTTCTAGCGGATTCTGACTGCACGGCTGCGTTTGCAGCGTTGGTATTATGGTATGATCCAGTTTTCAGGCAAAACGGACGACGCCCGGGTTTTGGGCTGTCGGCCGTCTGGCAGGCCTCATCGAGAAAACCTGCCAGCCTGAAATTAGTTGTTTTCTGATTGGCTGATGAACTGAGTAACAAGCTCTACAGAGCTGGGAGGAGGGGCTAGAACTTGGAGGGGTCCCCCATTGCTGTTCATTCTTGATTGCTAATCAGTTACTATCAGTTTCCAGCTGCTTTCTGGCGCTAACACTGGCGCGCGCACTTCTGAGTAACAAACCCAGAGCTTCCAGACTTAGACTCTAGAGCAGCAGACTGAGGGGGCAGCTGACTTAAGCAACGAGCGTGGAAGCCCGCACGCTGCATCAACAACGCATCTGCCCCAACCTGCTGCCTAGTTTCTTCTGCTTTGAGTTGGTGGAAAAATCTAAAGGCCATCCAAGGACTACAGGGGATGAACGGAGCTGGATCAACAGCTCACGTGTCTTTTCTCACATCGTCAACCATAGGCATACTACTTCTCGAGCAGATCAATCCAATGTGGCACGACTCCTTCACGCCACCAACAACATAGAGTGAGTTTGCGTGTGCTACACTCGCTTCTTTTGAGAAGGTGAACGAGAAATATCACGCACGGCACAGAATCCAATGTCTATGTCAATACTCGGCGTTTTTAGCGAAATCATCGCCTGTAGCGACCTTATCCCCAACAAAGTGTGTTTCTACTATAAAATCAGCCACAAGTGTGACATTGGGCGAGCAATCATCATTTACGGTATCCAGGATGATTTCCATGAATGATTGCAGTATTCGAACCTATTGGTAGCACAAAATACAACGCTCGGAAAGCAATCCAACGGCTGGCGACACCAAAGCCATGATTCTGAGCGTGCCAAAGGAAAGTCCCAGTCGGCGGAAACCTCATCCCCAGTGGAGATCAACGCCATCGCTCAACGAGATCAACAGCTCTGCAAGATTTGTGGAAAACCGGGCCATACGTCACGCGACTGTTGAAAGCGGCAACAACAAGCCATGAAATGAGGGAAGTCATAGAAAAGGAGTGAGGACTCAAGAAATGGCATAGGAGAGGAGTAGACAGCGAGGCTCTTGTCTGGTGGGAAATTCAGCACACAATAATCGCACATCTAAGCAACTTGCACTACCGCATAAAACACTCTTAACTATGAATCGTAGATCTTCACGACATAATGGTCTAGAGAACTTGCCTAATGTGCAGCCACAAAATCATCCTCAGGCGGGATTTCCTATATTGGCACAATCGCCATGTTGACTAGTGTAGAGGATTGCTTTACGTCAACACTATTGGCAAGAAGTGACACTTGCTTTTGGTTGAGTGACCTACAACAAAACGTTGGTTATAGGAAGTAGCAAAGGTAGAAGCAAGAAAGGTAGAAGCAGTAGAGAATTCATCGCAACCACAAAACGCCAACCGATATCTCTCAACATGACCAAGTGATACTTGAGATGCGGAGCTGAAGCTTGGCTAGTCCCACCAAAGAGCTACCCCAGCTCAAGTGTTTCTAGATGTGGGAGCAAGGAGTGGAAGAAATCACAACTTCTTAAGCAACACCAACAGCCATGACATCTAAATGTTTCGCGGCCGTACCGAAGGAGTTTGCATATCTCATTGAGGGATTTGAAGATATTTTCCCAACGGACTACCCCAGGAGTTACCTCCACAAAGGAACATTGATCATAGGATAGAGCTGAAGCCGGGTGGGAGACCGTCCGTGAAGGGGATCTATCGGATAAGCTATCACAAGCTGACCGAAATCAAGAAGCAGCTCGACGAGACAGACCGGTCATGGGTTCATCAGACCATCCACGTCACCTAACGTGGCAAATATACTTTTCATGAAAGAGAAAGTAGAGAAATGGATATGTCTGTGGAATGCCGAGCGTTGAACGACATTACCATCGAGTGCTCCTATCCCCTCTCACAAACAGACAAACCTTTTGACCAACTCTTAAGGGTCAGAATCTTTAGTGAAATCGACCTACACAACGTCTGTCATCACCTGCGGATATCTAACATTGACGTCGAGAAGATAGCTTTCTGCACCGCCAACAGGCACTTCAAGTTCACCGTCATGTTGTTTGCATCCACAAATGTTCTCGCAATCTTCATCGATATGATGAAAAATGTCTTTTACCTGATGACTTTGACGTCATATTTCTCGATGACATCTTGGTGCACAATCGCGTCACAGAGGAGCACAAAAACGGTTTTTGAGATTTTACAAACATTCTTTGGAAAATTCTTGAAATACGACTTTGGTCACCGTTCAAACAATTTCCGGGCCACATCATTGGCAACGCACGGATCACCATGGACCTGAAAAAGGTGGAGGCGGTCATTGATTGGCCGAAACTCACAAATGATCAGGAAAGTCAGGTTTTTCGGGCTTCCACAACTACTCTCTTTGATTCATAATGCACTATGTGGGAGTGTCAGCCACTCTCTCCAACATCACTCGGAAAGCCACGGAGTGAAATGGGAAAGACAACAAACAAGAAGCGTTCAGCAGTTAAGAAACGCTTTGACCTTCGTGCCAGCCTTACGATTGGAAAATCTAATTGTGGATGGTATCATGGCCACTGACACGTCCATTCAATCTATCGAAGCCGTTCTCCTCCAAGACAGCGAAGGTGAAGAAAAAACGGTCATGTACATGTCACAAAAATTATGCAACAATAGCTAAAATTAGCGGTGCATGAAAATGAAATGCTTGTATTTGTGCACACATTCAAAACATGGTGGTACTACTTAGAATGCCTGCGATGCATTGTCCGCACCGACCATCATGCACTAGAACATCTCAAGACCCCGCCAAATCTGAACTGACAATAGAGTTCATATACAGAGTTCCTTGAGCCCAACTTTGACAATGCCATTGGGGACCAACCTTGAAAATCATCCAACGGATGCTAAGAGCCGGCGAACACATTCAATGGCCAAGATCAGTTCATTTCTTGTCCAACAAGACCCGTACCTTGCGAAATTGTTCACAAATGGTTACAAGAAGTTTGATATGTACGACAAAACAGAGTTTTGCTTGGACGACCCCTACTGGCACTGAAGATTCACTCACCAGGTCGTTGTCCCTCCAAACGAGGAACTACGAAGGATCGTATTGGACGAATGTGATGATACCGGCCCAGGTCGATACTTCAGCAAGGAAAAGACGCTCTAGAAGTGTGTGAAGTGCTATTAGTGGCACAAGATGTAGAGCGACATGGTAGACTTCCGCAAATTGTGCCACACTTTTCGAAGATAAAAATCTCGTCGCACATGGACACCTGGTCTACTCCGGTCCCTACCTATTCCGATGGAACCATCAACCGACATGAGCATGGATTTCATGACGGGGTTGCTCGCCACTCGTGAAGGATATGATGTCATCCTTGTCATGGTGGACAGGATTTAAAAGAAATTGCACTTCATTCCGACAACGACCACCATCACCACGAAAGGAACAGCATGGTTGTTACGAAACCATATTGTGTGGCCTCACGACATACCACATACCATCATCAGCTAGAGAGAAGACCGCTTCACGAGTCATTTTTGGCCAGAGTAGATACGCATTATGGTAGTCGAAACCAGCTATTCGTGGCATTCTACCCTCAAACTGACAATCAAACCGAGTGGACAAATGAGAAGCTTGAGCAACTTCTCCGCACTTTATGCATGCTCCATGGATCCAATTAGGCGGCAAAGCTGCCGACTGGCAAATTTGCATGCAATTCTCCCACTTCCCTCGCAACGAGTGAAAATCCTTTCAAAAAGGCGTACAAAAAAGTTGCCACCACACCGGTTGGATTAAAGATTCACAGTAACATCCTTGCGGTCGACATCCACCGCAAGGACTTCGTAAGCGTTTGGGAGGAAACACGGTAGACCCTCACAAAGAATGAAGCAGCAATGAAGCAAGCAGCAGACCGAAATTGCACAGATGACGTGTTCAATGCTAGCGAACACGTTGTCCTTAGTCCATACAACATCAAACTCAGGGGACATGATTTCGTGAAACTAAAATCTCACTGGCTGCCACCGTTTGAGATTGAGCAAATTGAAACCTTAGTCGTCGCTTGACTTTGTCCACTAGACAACATGGCAATACATCTCGTCTTCCACATAAGCAAACTCGAACACTATTGAGAACCCAACAAGAACTTCCTACACAAAGACGTCGCACCTCCACCTCCTGTATAAGAGGACACGGACATAATGCACATGATTGAAGATATCCACGGATATCAATGCCATAGAAAACTGCCAATGTATTTGGTAAAGTGGCATGGCTATAACACCTTGCATATTAGCTGGGAGCCCTACAACAACCTCCAAGATGTTGATCACCTCATCGACGGCTAGCACGGTCGTCAGTGGTCTACGTTTGCTAACGCATGGGGACTTTGTTGCTAAAAGGGGGGAAAGTGTTATGTCCCTGACGTACAAGAGACTCTAAACTTAAAGAGCGGGAATTTTTGTCATTGTGTTCATAACCTATCGCACATTAACTTCAGGATTTTGTTTTTCGTTTGGTCCAGGTTCCGACCTCCAGTACATCGTTCAAGAAGTTTCCAACAACTCCGACAACCTTTCAAAAAGATCGACAAAAGTGTTGCAAACCATGTGGATGTTTTGATACGGTTCGTTCGACTTCTCAATGGTGCTAGAATTTTGTAAATAAGCGCCTCCATGTTTTCACAATCCCCCAATTTCTTGGTGGAGCTGCTTAAGGATCCACTCACGACGCGACCTAGCACACATCACATGGCTCGAGTGGCAAGGATCCCACACATGCCTCATTCACATTCTCGAAATTGTATATATGTGCTTTACTCACTCCACACGTGTCATGGAAGTACACTTATTGCCTAATAAAACTCATCGATTTCTCTCAAAAGCCTGAATCGTCTTTTGTCCCGTACCTCATCCGTATTAACCACCTACATTGTGTTTTGCGCAATAGGTGCTAGACTTCCATAAAACTGTGCGTCAATGTTCTAGAAGTCCCCAAGCTTCTTGGTGGAGCTTCTCGAAGCATCCACTCATGTTGCGACCTCGCATGTGTCGCTCGCCTCCAGCACCATGGACCCAATACATGCCTCATTATCATTCTTGACAATGTATGCATGTGCTTGAGTCAGTGGACGCCTCTTATTGAAGTAAGCATACTGCCTCATAAAAGTTATCCATTTGTCCCAAATACTCAAATCGCCTCTTGTCCAACACCTCATCCTTGTGAACTACTTACGTTCTGCTCGGCGAAACATTTTGCCGGACGTCACAATGGTGAAGGGGATCATTACAAAGTGGAGCTGATTACAACGTGAACATTGGTAACCATACGTCAAACAGGCGATTTGTCGCTTTTCTCCCATGTCTCAAAGGACTTGTCCACCTGTACGACAACCAAGGAGAAGAGGGGGTTGGTTTGGAAGATTCAGCAGTGGCTCTTGTCAAAACAAGTACACCGTTGACATGAGTGCAATGTCCCTCGAGAGTGAGCACGGAAGTTGTATACTGGAAAATACCGGAAAAAAACTGAAAAACACCAGAAAAAAAGGAGTGATGCCTGCGGTAGGACTGACGAGAGAGGAGGCCAAAGGAGCGAGGGAGCGGGTATCATTCCACAAATGACATGACTGGGGGGTGGTAGGTAAGAGCGGGGAGTGAGAATTTTCTTGAGTATTGGACAGGAGAGAAAAACGAAAATTCTAGGGGATGAGGCATGGAGAAGGGGGTGGACAAAAAACCGAAGAAAGAAAAGAAATTGAGGAGAAAGAGAGGACAGGTAGTCATGTACGCAACTAAAAGCGTAATGACAAGGAAATTACACTATTGAATTTAGTAGAACTTTCTCCAACTCATTCGTGAAAAAGGGAGGTTTTTGCTGTTTTCTCTCTTATGAGGAAAACAGGTACACCTCAAATGATGCTTCGATTCTTGCACCCGACATGCCACCGAAACATGCCTTGAGGAAGTGTAGAGGGCACAGAAAAGAACTCAAGAAAGTGGATGGAACTCACTGGAAAGGCGACAAGCGCGTCCAAATCATGTTTTGGGACCGGACTAGGCTAATATCATACTTCCTTGTTAGAGAACCTATGAAAGGAGTACCTTCCATGTACTATTTTCATGCCTCAAAACTATTCAAGTATACTATTCCAACACTTGCGCCCAGACTTTTCCATCTTTTTGAAGTGTGTGAGGCATCACATCTTCATCGCTTAGAGGAAGGAAGAAGGGATTGGGAGTCATATTTTTGCTAGATTTTTGTCTGGTGACGAGTGTAGCATGCAGCCGACGCCATGTGGATTGAACGAGGGTCCGTGGCCAGTGGACGGTTGGACGGGATGGCTTGAGGGTCCGAGATTTTGAAGCACCACAGTTATGGCCTAGTTGGCCAAGGATTCCGTCCAATCCGCTACATTGGTAGCAGAGTGTCGGGGTTCGAGTCCGACGTGAGAATGTTGGGACAACTCACTCATAGGCCTAGGGATTGTAGCGCGCGTCCAGTGCCACGTAGATCAAACAGGATTCCCTAGCTTGTGGACGGTCGGACGGGATGGCTTGAGGGTCGGTGATCCTCAAGCACCGCAGTTTTGGCCTATTTGGCTAAGGATTCCATCCATTTTGCTGCAACGAACAGGAGAGAGAGAGAGAGAGAGAGAGAGAGAGAGAGAGAGAGAGAGAGAGAGAGAGAGAGAGAGAGAGAGAGAGAGAGAGAGGG